>BMAW01006796.1:0-55117 GCA_019974015.1 Nephila pilipes
TGTCATTATATTGCTATCACAACTCTGAAATATCCTAGAATACAATGAAATAAGAATAACTTAATCTATGAATCTTAGAATTGGAACATGATTGGCAGGAGTGGTGCTAGATATATACTTCAAACAATGATTAACTAAAACCTAAATTTGATTATTCTGAACTGGAACTAAGAACAACTGTGGATCCAGACAGAAGAAAGATAGGAAAGAAAATTGTAAAAAAGGATCACAGAGAAGGGTTAAGCTATGTTAATCCTATATTAAGCATAGTGTTTACAATGACTGAAACCCAACGAACTAAAAAAAAAAGCGATGTCTCATTTTTCAGACACCTATACTGAAAGTCAGCCTCCAAGGGAATATTTGTTTCTAGAACTATTGTCGGGAAAGAGATATCTCCTCACAGAGAACTGTCAGAGTGAGATCTATCATAAAGCAGGCTGATAATTACAAAAATGTTTTTACATCAGAAAAGGAATCTAGCAATCCGCTATATATCCTTGGGGAATGCAAATTGAAATAAGAATTACCAATTTGGAATTGAAATATTGATACTTCATGCAGAGTGAAAGTTAGTATATATACTTCAAATTAAGCAACACAAGAACCTAAATGTGATTATTCTGAAGCCTAACACTAATGACCTGGATCTAGAGCAGAAGAAAGATATGAAAGAAATTGTAGAAGGGTAATAATAGAGAAAGCTGTAAGCTTAACTGGGTTCTATAGCAGAGTTATCAATGAGCCTGAAAATCTCAAACCAATAAAGTAAAAAGAATATCTATCTTCAGACATGCTTACTGAAAGTCAGCCTCCCGGAGGGAATCATTTTTCTGATCATTGAAATATATCCTCGCAGTTGTAAATCAGAAAGCGCATTCTGTAACTATTTTGATCTACTACAAACAGGTTCAGCAATTAGTGAAAATGTATATTGCATGAAAGGGATCACAGTTCTGATCCACCCTAAAACAGTATGAAGATAAGTATAATCACAGCTAGAATTAGAATCTAGATTGATGATTACCAAGTGGAGTGAAAAGTTGAAGTATATCGTACGAATCTGAATTAGGAAAAGAGATGGAAAAGGAATTGAAAAGATAGGAAGTAATACAGTTAGCGCTAAGGCATGCTAATCAGGTTCAGTGAACAGCGTTTACCAAAGGACAGGCAACTCAAGGAAGCGTTAAAGATCATATAGGAAAACACTGTGAATGATATCTCACTGAAAGTAGCTTGAATTCTCTAGATCTGATGGGGAGAAAGATATCCTCACAAATCTAGAAAGCAGCATGACCATAAAATAGAGTTGAAATAAGCAGAAAATGCATTACTGTTAAAAAGAAAATCACACCTTATTCATCCTAAAAAAAACACTAGGAAGAATAATCTAATTTGAATCTGTATACTGGGAGTCATGGATTTTACAACAAGAGGAAAGTTGGTATATATACATACCAAATCTGAATAGACAGAAGAAAGATGGAAAAAGAATTCAAAAGCAGGGTTAACAATAGAAAAGGGTTGCTGTGATAATCTGGGTTCATGTAACCAGTATTTATCAATGACAGCAAATCTCAAAGCGTCAGCACTTTTGAATGAGGGTTTACTGAAAGTCACTCAAGGAATATTTGTTCTAGAACGCATTGTGGAAAGATATCTCACAGAATCAGAATGGTGCATGATTCATCCAAACAGGCTGACAATTAGAAAATGTTTTTACACATGATAAGGAAATCACAACTCTGAAATATCTCAGAACACAATGAAATAAGAATAACCTAATTTGAATTCAGAATTGAACATGATTTACTGCAGTGAGTGAAAGTTAGATATATATACTTCAACGAATGAACACAAGAACCAAATTTGATTATTCTGAACTGAACCATGAACAACTGTGATCCAGACGTAAGAAAGATAGAAAAGAAATTGTAAAGAAGGGTTAACAATAGAGAAGGGTTGCTATATTAATCTGGGTTCACATAGCCAGTGTTTATCAATGACTGAAAATCTCAAACGCAAGTAAAAGATAAAAAGGAAACCTATCTTTCAGACACGTTTACTGAAAGTCAGCCTCCCCGAAGGGAATATTTGTTTCAGAATAATTGTGGGAAAGATATCCTCACACAGAATCAGAATGGTGCATGATTCATCACAAACAGGCTGACTATTAGTACAAAATTCAATTACACGTGAAAAGGATATCACAACTCGTATTTATCTCAGAACAGTATGAAATAAGAGTAAACTAATTTACATTCAAAATTCAGCATGATTTACCACAGTGAGTGAAAGTTTGGTATATATATTCTAACAAATTGAATACAAGATATAAATTTGATTATTCTGTACGAAACCACGAATAACTCTGATCTAGACCGAAGAAAGATTGAAAAGGAATTGAAAAGAAGGGTTAACAATAGAGAAGGGTTGCTACGTTAATCAGGGTTCACGTAAACAGTGTTTATCAAAGACAGCAAATCTCAAAGGTAAGTAAAAGATCACTAGGATAACTACCTTTGAATGACATTCACTGAAAGTCAGCCTCCCCGAAGGGAATATTTGTTTCAGATCGATGGGGGGAAATATATCCACAAATTCAGAAAGCGGTATGATTCATCACAAACAGGCTGACAATAAGTAGTAAATATTATTACATGTTAACATCTCAAAACACTAGGAAATATGAATAACCTAATTTGCATTTAGAATTGAGCATGATTTACCGCTGTGAGTAAAAGTAGATATATACTTCATCAAATGAACACAAGAACCAAATTTGATTATTCTGCACTGAACCATGAACAACTGTGATCTAGACAGAAGAAAGATATATAAGAGATTGAAGAGATGGGTTAAAAATATAGAAGGGTTGCTAAAGCTATAATCTGGGTTCATGTAACCAGTATTTATCAATGACTGAAAATCTCAAACGCAAGTAAAGATCACAAGGACACCTATCTTTCAGACACGTTTACTGAAAGTCAGCCACCCCGAAGGGAATATTTGTTAGAATAATTGTGGGAAAGATATCCTCACACAGAATCAGAATGGTGCATGATTCATCATAAACAGGCTGATAATTACAAAATGTTTTTACACATGAAAAGGAAATCACAACTGCTATATATCTCAGAATGCAATGAAATAAGAATTACCTAATTTGAATTCTGAATTGAACATGATTTACTGCAGTGAGTGAAAGTTAGATATACTCTCAACGAATGAAAACAAAACAAATTACTGAACTGAACCATGAACATAACCAGATCCAGACAGAAGAAAGATAGAAAAGAAATTGTAAAAAAGGGTTAACAATAGAGAAGGGTTGCTATGTTAATCTGGGTTCACATAGCCAGTGTTTATCAATGACTGAAAACTCAAACGCAAGTAAAAGATAAAAAAAGGATACCTATTTTCAGACACGCGACAGAAAGTCAGCCTCCCTGGCTTGTTTCAGAATAATTGTGGGAAAGATATCCTCACACAGAATCAGAATGCGCATAAGATCTATCATAAAACAGGCTGAAATTAGAAAATGTTTTACACATGATAAGGAAATACAACTTAAATATCTCAGAACACAATGAAATAAGAATAACCTAATTTGAATTGAATTAAATATGATTTACTCAGGAGTGAAAGTTATATATATCAACATAAGAACTAAATTTGATATTCTGAACTGAACTACGGACAACGGATCAGATAGAAGAAAGATAGAAAAGAAATTGTAAGAAGGGCTAATATAGAGAAGGCTATATGTTAATCTGGGTCTATAGCCAGTGTTTATCAAATGACCGACCAAACGCAAGTAAAAGATCACAAGTAAAATATCTAACCTAATGTATCTCCGTCATGAAATAAGAATACTAATTTGATTCAGAATTGAGTATGATTTACAAGTATGAGTGAAAGTTGATATACTTCACCAAATTGAAGACAAGAAAGATGGAAAAGAATTCAAAAGCAGGGTTAACAATAGAAAAGGGTTGCTATGATAATCTGGGTTCATGTAACCAGTATTTATCAATGACAGCAAATCTCAAAGGTCAGTACTTTGAATGACGCTTTGAAAAGTGCTTCCGCAGAATATTTGTTTCAGAACGACATGGGAAAGATATCTCACAGAATCAGAATGGTGCATGATTCATCTCAAACAGGCTGACAATTAGAAAATGTTTTTACACATGAAAAGGAAATCACAACTGCTATATATCTCAGAATGCAAATGAAATAAGAATTAATTTGAATCTAGAATTGAACATGATTTACTGCAGGATGAAAGTTAGATATATAACGCATCGAACACAAGAACCAAATTTGATTATTCTGAACTGCCATTAATCGTGATCTAGACAGAAGAAAGATAGAAAAGAAATTGTAAAGAGTGTTAAAATAGAGAAGGCTTGCTATGTTAATCTCATATAGCCAAGTGTTTATCAATGACTGAAAATCTCAAACGCAAGTAAAAAGAATACCTATCTTTCAGACACGTTTACTGAAAGTCAGCCTCCCCGAAGGGAATATTTGTTTCAGATCGAGAGAAATATATCTCACACAAATTCAGAAAGCTGCATTTCAACATTTTGATTCATCACAAACAGGATGACAATTAGTAGAAAATGTAATTATATGTGAAAGGTATCAAACTCAATGTATCTCCGAAACAGAAATAATGAATAACTTAAGAATCTAGAATTGAGCATGATTTATAACACAGTGAGGAAAGTTGTATATATACTTCAAAAAATTGAATAGACAGAAGAAAGATGGAAAAAGAATTCAAAAGCAGGGTTAAAAATAGAAAAGGGTAAGGGATAATCTGGGTCTATGTAACTGCATTTATCAGAATCAAAGGTCAGTACTTAGAAACGCTTACTGAAAGCAGTTTCCAAGGGAATATTTGTTCTAGAACGACAGGGAGATATCCTCACACAGAATCAGAATGGTGCATGATTCATCTCAAACAGGCTGACAATTAGAAAATGTTTTTACACATGATAAGGAAATCACAACTCTGAAATATCTCAGAACACAATGAAATAAGAATAACCTAATTTGAATTAGAATTGAACATGATTTACTGCAGTGAGTGAAAGTTAGATATATATACTTCAACGAATGAACACAAGAACCAAATTTGATTATTCTGAACTGAACCATGAACAACTGTGATCCAGACGTAAGAAAGATAGAAAAGAAATTGTAAAGAAGGGTTAACAATAGAGAAGGGTTGCTATGTTAATCTGGGTTCACATAGCCAGTGTTTATCAATGACTGAAAATCTCAAACGCAAGTAAAAGATAAAAAGGAAACCTATCTTTCAGACACGTTTACTGAAAGTCAGCCTCCCCGAAGGGAATATTTGTTTCAGAATAATTGTGGGAAAGATATCCTCACAGCAATCAGAATGGTGCATGATTCATCACAAACAGGCTGACAATTAGTACAAAATGAATTACACGTGAAAAGAGATCACAACTCGATTTATCTCAGAACAGCATGAAATATAACTAATTTGCTATATTCAGAATTCAGCATGATTTACCACAGTGAGTGAAAGTTTGGTATATATATTCTAACAAATTGAATACAAGATATAAATTTGATTATTCTGTACGTAACCACGAATAACTCTGATCTAGACCGAAGAAAGATTGAAAAGGAATTGAAAAGAAGGGTTAACAATAGAGAAGGGTTGCTATGTTAATCAGGTTCACGAACAGGTTTAGAAGCAAATCTTAAAGGAAGTAAAGATCACTAGGTTACTTACCTTGTATCTATGAAAGTCAGCCTCCGGGAATATCACTGTTTCAGATCGCGGGGAAAGATCTCACAAATTCAGAAAGCGTGTACTCATCTATCAAGCAAACAGGCATTAATAAGTAGAAATATTATATGTTACATCTCAAAACATCAGGAAATATGAATAAACTGAATTTGCATTTAGAATTGAAGATTTACTGTGAGAAAGTAATATATCCTTCATCAAATGAACACAAGAACCAAATTTGATTATTCTGTACTGAACCATGAACAACTGTGAACTAGACAGAAGAAAGATGTATAAGAGATTGAAGAGATGGGTTAAAAATATAGAAGGGTTGCTATGGCAATCTGGGTTCATGTAACCAGTATTTAACAATGACTGAAAATCTCAAACGCAAGTAAAAGATCACAAGGATACCTATCTTTCAGACACGATTACTGAAAGTCAGCCACCCCGAAGGGAATATTTGTTTCAGAATAATTGTGGGAAAGATATCCTCACACAGAATCAGAATGGTGGCATTCATCATAAACAGGCTGATAATTACAAAATGTTTTTACACATGAAAAGGAAATCACAACTGCTATATATCTCAGAATGCAATGAAATAAGAATTACCTAATTTGAATTCAGAATTAAACATGATTTACTGCAGTGAGTGAAAGTTAGATATATATACTTCAACGAATGAACACAAGAACCAAATTTGATTATTCTGAACTAAACCATGAACATCTGTGATCTAGACAGAAGAAAGATAGAAAAGAAATTGTAAAGAAGGGTTAACAATAGAGAAGGCTTGCTATGTTAATCTGGGTTCACATAGCCAGTGTTTATCAATGATTGAAAATCTCAAACGTAAGTAAAAAAAAAAGAATACCTATCTTTCAGACACGTTTACTGAAAGTCAGCCTCCCCGAAGGGAATATTTTTTTCAGATCATTGGAGAGAAATATATCATCACACAAATTCAGAAAGCTGCATTTCAACATTTTGATTCATCACAAACAGGTTGACAATTAGTAGAAAATGTAATTACATGTGAAAGGGATATCACAGCTCGAATTTATCTCAAAACAGTATGAAATAAGAATAACTTAATTTGATTCAGAATTTAGCATGATTTACTACAGAGTGAAAGTTGATATATACTTCACCAAATTGAATAGACAGAAAAAGATGGAAAGAATTGAAAAGAAGGGTTAACAATAGAGAAGGGTTGCTACGTTAATCAGGGTTCACGAACAGTGTTTATCAAACACAGCAAATCTCAAAGGTAAGTTAAAGATCACTAGGAAATCTACCTTTGAATGACATTCACTGAAAGTCAGCCTCCCCGAAGAGAATATTTATTTCAGATCGATGGGGAAAGATATCCTCACACAAATTCAGAAAGCAGCATGATTCATCACAAACAGGTTGACAATAAGTAGAAAATGTTATTACATGTTAAAGGAAAATCACAACTCTTTATTCATCTCAAAACACTAGAAATAAGAATAACCTAATTTGCATTTAGAATTGAGCATGATTTACGGAGTAAAAGTTGATATATACTTCATCAAATGAACACAAGAACCAAATTTGATTATTCTGAACTAAACCATGAACAACTGTGATCTAGAAGAAAGATAGAAAAGAAATTGTAAAGAAGGGTTAACAATAGAGAAGGCTTGCTATGTTAATCTGGGTTCACATAGCCAGTGTTTATCAATGATTGAAAATCTCAAACGCAAGTAAAAAAAAGATAATTACTCCATCTTCAGACACGCTTACTGAAGTCACCTCAAGGGAATATTTTTTAGATCAATGAGAAATATATCATCACACAAATTCAGAAAGCTGCATTTCAACATTTTGATTCATCACAAACAGGTTCACAATTAGTAGAAAATGTAATTACATGTGAAAGGGATATCACAGCTCGAATGTATCTCAAAACAGTATGAAATAAGAATAACTTAATTTGAATTCAGAATTGAGCATGATTTACAACAGTGAGTGAAAGTTGGATATATATACTTCACCAAATTGAATAGACAGAAGAAAGATGGAAAAGGAATTGAAAAGAAGGGTTAACAATAGAGAAGGGTTGCTACGTTAATCAGGGTTCAGGAAGGGAATATTTGTTTCAGAATAATTGTGGGAAAGATATCCTCACACAGAATCAGAATGGTGCATGATTCATCACAAACAGGCTGACAATTACAAAATGTTTTTAAATGTGAAAAGGAAATCACAACTCGTATTTATCTCAGAACAGTATGAAATAAGAATAAACCTAATTTGCTTTCAGAATTGAGTATGATTTACCACAGTGAGTGAAAGTTGGATATATATACTTCACCAAATATAATAGACAGAAGAAAGATGGAAAATGGATTGAAGAGATAAGCTAAAAATACAGAACGATTGCTAAGGTTATCTGGGTTCATGTAACCAGTATTTATCAATGACAGCAAATCTCAAAGGTCAGTACTTTGAATGACATTTACTGAAAGTCAGTTTCCCCGAAGGGAATATTTGTTTCAGAACGATTGTGGGAAAGATATCCTCACACAGAATCAGAATGGTGCATGATTCATCACAAACAGGCTGACAATAAGTAGAAAATGTAATTACATGTGAAAAGGAAATCACAACATGTACTTGTCTGAGAAAGTTTTAATTATATATCATTCAAAGTGATGCATGATTCATTACAGAGAAATTTATGTTTCTAAGAAAATATTATTTTAAATGAAAAGGAAATTACAAAAGAAATTTACCACAAATTAGAGTGTGGAAAGATACCTTCAATATGCATTCAGAATGTTGCTTGATTCAACAAACATTAAACCATCACAAGAAGCATAATTTCATAAAGACAAGCTGAGAAGAGAATTCTTTTGGAAGGAAAAAATAAAAGTATTTTTTGTCTTGGAATATTGTGGGAAAAGATATCTTGATATACAATGGTGCATGATTTATCAGAGTAACTGAGTTTTCCTAGAAAATGTAATTGTAAGTGAAGGAGAAATAACAGTAAAAGAGATGAAAAAAATCTTGTTTCAGAGAATAAAGTGGGAAAATATATATGCGTTAACACAATTGGAATGATGTACAACAAATCATAACCAGGAATATCTCCTACATTAGAAATTTATGTAAGAAAAAACGTAATTATATTAGCAGATGACATTCCACGTATTATAAAATATTGATAGCAGAATTTATTAAAATAAATTCATTAATGTGTTTATAATTTTCTAGTAATATTAACAATACATTTTTATATAATTGTAGCGAACATCACTAGAAGTATTAAAGTGGATTCGATGTAATTACATAAAAAGCAATTTTTTTAACAGCTTTACAGAATCACAGATCAGTAAGGTGGAAACTGCACTTTGCTGTTGTGTATGAACAGGGAAATTAATATGAACTACATATATAGTATGTTACAATCTCGGTGACGTTATTGCTTATCAAAGAAATTCCAGTGAAAGGAATTGAGCATTTAGAACTAATTTTAAGTATGCTATCACACAGTAGATATAAATATGTACAAAAAGGGGAAGAATTATATTTACTGTGTTAAGGAGAAGAAAAAAAAATTATCAAACAGGTTTATTGGAGTTTTTGTACACAAAATAAATTTAACAAAAGATTCATATTTTAGTTAACATTCTTACAGAAATTAATAAATATTAGTCTGGTCATATAAACAACTGAATGAATTCTACAAAATACAAAAATAAATGATTTTACTTCAGATTGAAACATTAAAAACTCTTTCATTATTCTCCAATTAAAAATTTAGTTTTTAAAACTATTTTGGGGAAAAAATAACATCCCATATAATTTCAGACATAAAAAACCTTAAAAATGAATTAAAGGTCACTATTTTTATATTCACATCAGGTAACATAGTTCTTTATAAAATATTATAAATTATTACTTCAATTTATGAAAAATGCATATTATTAAATGTAAGACAAGCATTTACAATACTGATTGTGCAGAATAGAATATGAAAGAACCTATCGTTTTTATAATATGCACCTCCCACGTTTTTAAGACACACACAAAAAGTTAAAAGTGATATATCGGATGTCCCTATGCGATTGGCAAATTTTTATGGTGCAACAATATCAATCTGGCGAATCTTTTTAATTGACTGAGTCAGTTCGTATAAGAAACTTCAACTAAGTCACATATTTTCTTTTTTTATTGCTATTTTTAAAAAGCAATAAGAGATATTTTTTGGAAGGAGAGTTAGAGGGGGGAAGGAGGTATTTTGCAAATATGTTATATAATTCTCTTTCTTTAACAACTTTTTTTTAAAAAAATTCAAACATTTATTGTAAAACATCTTGAAGAAATATTCCTTTATGTCTGAAAAGTATGATTTACATTTTTCTTGCTTTTTCCCTAATGATTTGAAACGAATGAGTAAAATGCATGTTTTACAGTGATGCATGAATTAAGACTTAATATTAAAAAAGATCAGATTGTTCGGCTTGCAATGATTGAATGGAATTTAGCTTCCTTTCTGGAATTACTCTAAAAAAAAAAAAAAGAGTTTGGATATAATTCTAATTGAACAATGCTACTAAGTTGTTATAATTTCTTTCATTACAATATTTAATAGAAATTTCAATTATTTTATTCTTTATATTTCATATAATATAAAAATTGAAATAATTAAAATGTATTATGTTAGTTACAATAAATACTTTTAATTCTAAATTATTAATATATTTTCTATAATCTTAACATTCACATTTGAATCAGTTTTGTTAAGATGTACAGTTCATTTCACTAATTGTGTATCGCTACTTCGGCAAATTACCTTCCAATCTTTAAAATAAAAGTAACTTGATCATCAATGTCCGAGTTCATTACTGGGTTATTAACAAATATACAGGAAGCAATCCACACAATATTGGTTAAAGAGCAGCCAGAGTAGAAGGTGATACAATTCACTGCTACGTACAGTGGAAATCTGCATTTGACCTAGTCAAATCACCAGTTAACAATAAGCAGCTAATTAAAAAAATTCATTCTGTATGACACAGCAGATGAACATATCAAATGCAAATCCCTGAAGACTCATTGACAGATGTGTGGGATGATGTCATGTCGATGATAATTAAACCAAATACAATACTAATATTAAGATCTTTATTTTCACTAAACTCGTGATATGATAACATCTTCTAAGTCCTCTTGTTTTTGCTGCAATCGCCAAGGTGCAATCAATATTTCCCTTTAACCGAAATTTTGAACAGTAATTCTTACTAGTTAAAAATATTTTTGATTACAATATTTTTTACATAACAATACAATAGAAATCTAACTTATTACTTTCTTTATAAGAAAATCCCTTAAATTTTGTAATTTATGGATATCTAATTGCTGAATAAGTAGATAAGTTGGGGAAAAAAATTACCCTATTCAAATAGCTCACATTACGATATAAAAATTAATCACTCAAATATGACCATAATTAATCTAACATAAGACTATTCACCTATCAGAAAAAAAAATCCTACATTGCTTTGAAAAACATTTCAAGAAAATCAAAAGTAAAAAAATAAATCATTTTTATCATAAAAAGTTAAAAATTTCTAAAAAATAAATACGTCAGTAATATACTTAATAACAAACTATATGTTAATATTAGAGATACAAACCTTTCTTCATCCATTTCAAGACTAGACTCGCTTTCAGACAGATGGCGACACAAAGCCTCACGTCTCTCAACCTCCATCTGAAGTTTCCGTTGAAGTCGCAGATTCTCTTCCCTGCCATGTCGCTCCTCCATTGCAAATTGAGCCATCTTTTCAGAATCTACATTAAAGATATAATTCTAATAAAATGTGCTATCACTAAGTCTATTTATAACAAGGAAACTATCATTAATTTATTTGCATTATGATTATAAAATTCAAAAGCGGTAGAATTTAATTAAGTGCTTCAGGAGATTGAAAATTTTTCAAGTACTAATTGAATATCAACATTAACATATATTATAAGATGAATAAAAGAGAAAAAAAAATGGTTTAAGTACAGTGAAAATACAGACTAAAATATGAATGGCACCAGCTTGTTAAGGTGTAATTTTCAATCTACCAAATGACAAGTAATATTCAGAACAATAAACAATATTTTGGTAATGTAAATACACAACAAAACACAAATCTGTTTTAATTAAGACTCACATGCAATAAATGCAAAGCAATTTTCACTTAAAATTTCAGAATAACATTTCTAGCATAATACTACTGAACATGCAATAAAAAAGAATTATTATAATTAAAAAGATAACTCTTCCAATTTTTAATATGGTTAAGTACATAATGCTGAAAATAATAAACAGAAAAAAACTAAACAATAAATATCTTGATACCATATTGCATAAAATAATTTTCATTACTATATAACAAAAAATTAAAAGATAAATGAATTTTATTTTAAAATGTAACAAATTTGAATATCCATAATTAGACAAATAATCTTTAGTGAATAAGTGTATCAACAAATAAAAATTTAATTGAAATAAATTACAATGTTAAAAAAAAATGCTTTCTATTTAAGTAATATGATTAATATGCAGTGTTTTTAAAACTTTGCACACATTTTGATGTTAACAATTCATATTTTCCTTTTTCGGTTTGAGTATCTTTACTTTTGTAAATGTCGTCTGCACTTGTTATTAATTGCAGATAATTTCATTTTCCCTTTTGAATATATTTCCTTTTGTAAATATCACCATCTTATTAATTGCATTTTCCTCTCTTATTTTTGGCAATGATTGCAATGCAATGTTATGTTTATTAAGAAAAGATTAAGACTGCATGCTTACAAAGCTCAAATTGTTCAAACCTTGGAACCAGACAATAAACCTAGGATAAAGTGACCAGACGTCCCAATTTTTAACAATTTATCCAGTAGGGTTTTAAGAAAGCCCCAATTTTTAGAATGCATGACAAGCAAGGGAGTGGCTTGAGAACGGGAAGGGAATATACGATTTTCCGCATCCATGTAGCTATTTCACCAGGATGTGAGCTTTCTAATATTTTTGTAAATTTTATAATATTGAACTTAAATAATAAAAATAATAGTTGAGAACAGATTATCAAAATTCATCTTGATCAGTTGCTAGAATATGACCATTATTTGGACTTAATGAATAGTGCCATTTTTCAGCATTGGCAGCGACGAAAACATTTGTAGCTGTTAAATGAAAAGAGAACACTATGTACAACTCCAGATTTTTTTCTTATGGAGACATGTTCCACTAGCGATCTAGCATCATTTGGAACAATGTAGCAAAGGAATAACATCTTATACAAAAATTGGAAACGTAGGGGAATTTTAGAAAGGAGAAGGGTCAGAGTGTAAGGAATTGGTTGGACATCCACTAAGTAACGCTTTCGCATATCGAGTTTTGTAACTGTCTCTCATACGATACACATCGTACTGCATGCTAGTTAAACAAGTGATGTCAACAAATAAGCTATCCAGATGATTTATGTTTATAATTCATTTAGGTACCAAAGGTAGGTATTTTTTAGGTACCAAAATTTTTAATCAAGGCCCCACTTTACGAATGTTAAAATCTGTTCACCTTAGCCAAGGAGAATGGCCTTTTGCAACAGATATGCAAAGGAGGATAGAAGATGATGCTGAATTTCTTAATCACATAATGTTCTTTGATGAAGCTTGCTTTCATGGTCTTGCTTTGACAAGGGTCTAAAATCTTTTTGAGTTTATCTAACCATTTATGTAATTAATTTTAATCTATCTCTGTTATTTTATGAGTTTATTAAGCATCAAAATGAGTCCGACATTTTATAAACACCAAGTATTTCAGTTATAGCAACAAACTAGTGTCATCTAAATGTTGACTAGTTCCCATAAGTATATTTAATGTAGTCAAGTTAAAATCAACACACTTAAAATAGGCATTCATGGGGGCAAAAACAAAAACTTTCATATTTTATTATACAATTCAGATACATGTACATAAAATAAAAAGAATATTTTTATGTAAGACTATTATTTCCCTTTCTTAAAGGCTTAAGTTCTATTTACTCTAAATATAACTGAAATTTCTACATGACAAACATTTTGAGGCTATTAAAATCTATTCTTGGAAGACAAAGCATAGATTGATCACATCATCAGCATGAGAATTTTTTTTAAAAAAAATTTCAATTTTGGTCATTAATATTAAACTTACAATATATTACTGATGAATGATTTTTATAGCGATTCTATAGCTGACATCTTATACATACGAATATATTATTAACGGTACAATACTGATGAAAGCAGATATTCATTGGGATTTCATAGCTTATATATTATAAAACAGAGAGAACGTTATAGGAATTACTTTGAATGGCTGTTCTATGGAAAGGTAGAGTGAGAATAAACACATTCACTTTCATGATATGATTTCAGGAAAATAAGTAGCAATTTATATGTATTTAATAGTTGAAATTTAATGCCTGTTGCATAATTGAAAAAAATTTATTCCTCCTCTGTCTTTAAAGCTTCACTAGTTTAAATTGTAAGTTATGCATGTGAAACAGTTAATACAGAATTTACTGCAATATTCTAGCCTGATACAAGCACTTAAGTTGCTCTAAGGCAAAGAAACAAGTTTGTGAACTCGCCTAACTATAGCAAAATAGGCTCAATGAAAAGACGTAATACATGTACTTAATGTTGAATTCAATAAAAAATAAATAAATAAAAATAGCAACGCTGAAAGACGTCATTTAGAATGGAGTAGTGAAAGTGACATTTAAAGTTATTTCTTAAGTTTATTTAAACTTGACATTGATTAGTTGGATTTAGAAGGTTTTATATAAATATAATTCATTTTAACTATAAAATTCAATTTGACTATCTAATTTGCATATTTTTTTTTCATAATGTGGTAATTTACAGAGATGAGCAAAGCTTACTGAAACCCATAAAAATAACATCTATTAGAAAACAGCAGAATTCAAGATAAGATCCTTATTTATATAACATTGTTTATAGTTATTTGTTAATGTCATACAATGTTATCAATGAAGATTTCACCAATAAGGAAGGGCATTACTGAAAATTAAGTGCCATGATTCAGAATGCTTTTCTGTAGCATATAAGGCGATAAGGCCATGTGATGAACTTTCATTTAGTAATGTCAAGCATTGCATATACGTCAGGGCAGCTTCTCCATCCAAAAATTACAGTACCAAAATTACATATGGAGAAAAATAGTACAAATTACTTATAGTAGTAAAAATAAAGATATCCTTTCCAGGATACTATTCCGATAACACATACTTACTCTTAAAGATATTTAAAGGTCAATGATAACTAAATTATAGGATGTTTCCGTTTTCAGTATGTCACATATTTTAATGTTTGTTGTTAATGTTTGTTCAATTAAAAACATGCTGGTGCAATTTATTTTGTTTAATGAATTTTCCTTCATTTAATTACTTCAAATAAATTAAAAACCTAATGTTTCAGGGATAATAACAATTTCTTATTTTCTTCTTAAAATCTCATCAGATACACAATATATCAACAAGTAAAAAGATAATAAAATTTGTTTGGATCTAATATCATGTATGGGGACACTTACGCTCTTGTTGTGCATTCAAAAGTTGGGTTTTAAGTTTGGCTACTTCATTGCGTAGGTGTTGCACATGCATCGTCAAATTAGCAGCAAGATCTCCATTATTAATATCTCTAGGAGAAGGAGGTGCAGAAACAGGCTGATCTAATTTTTCTTGCAGCATCCTGAATTTAAAATAATAAAATATATAAATAATGATTTAAATAAATTACTATGCAAATGATTATTCATAACAAGAAAAGGGGGAGAGAGAATCCAAATACATTAAGTGATAAAAATACAAGACAATTAATTTTTGACTTAATAAAATAATATAACTTCATAATGAATATTATTATTGATACATACAATTAATATTACAGTTCAAACAATTTGTTACATATGCAAAACATACATAAATTTTCTTCAATTATTGAGCAGTTAATATTTTACTAATATATCTTTCCTGAAAATTATTTCAATTGAATTCATTAAGTTTTCCAACCATAAATTTTACTAAATATATTTGCATAAAACTACAGCTACATAACTTTCACAACTCAATTTCTAAAAAGTAACTTTGTGTTTGCTTTGCATGCAGCCTTAAATTCCTTTTGTTAAAGCAGCAATCAGATGCACATTATCTTGAGCTTTCAACCAAAAGAGCATAATGCTGTATGCCAGAATAATAAGTTTTGAGTGTAAAAAAAGACATTGAATGCTTTCTTAATTACTATAGCCAACAGGAAAAAAAATCATAGTCATTTAAACTATTAGTAACAATTTGAATAGCTATTCTAATAACTACTTTTTTGTTTTAATGAAAATTGGTAATTAAACTTTTATGAAAATAAGAGGAAAAACTAAGTATTTCTCGTCACTGTTCTATATCTAGATTACGTAAATTATGAAAGGGGGAGGAGAATAATATGCGCTGTTTTCGATTTTTATCAATAAATAATCTGTTTTATCCTAGCATTATAATTCAGCATGTAAAAAGTTTATTTTGAACATATTAAAATGAAACATGCCCAAATTGTTTAAAAAATAACATATGTTTCAAGTAACAATTTAAATACCTTTTTTCTGCTTCTAATTTATCCATTCTTTTCCATAACCTATTAACCAATGCTTCTTGTTCTTGCTCCAAAGTATTTTCGAGCTCAACCTTCTCACGTCGCAACTGCTCTAAATTGTTTTGTTTGCCAAGCGTTTCTGCTTCAAGCTTCTCAATTTTTCTCATCAGTTTATTGACAAGAGCTTCCTGCTCCTGTTCTAAAGTTTGCTCAAGCTGAACTTTTTCTTGTCTTAGCTACAATTGATAATTATAAAATGAAAGCACTATTTTTTAAACAATCAAATTCTTGATTATTATACTTTAAAAGACATTTTAAAGAAATTAAAAATACTACTTTCAAGACTGATAAAATTAAAAAAATAACTATTTCAAGTAATTATTTAATTACGGATAATTTTAACTCGATAAACACATTCAACTATTTTCAAGATATAATTTAACATAAAATGAATTTTAAAAAAAGGCAAATAATCAATAGAAAGAGTAAGGATATTAGTTAAAGATAAGTCATACTTAAATTTATAAGCTGATATTGCTCAATCTAGTTTAACCATTGAACTTTTATGTAAACTAAGTTTTTTTTTTTTTTTAAATAAAAAAAATGTATTTAATTTGTTTTAAAAAAGTCAATTTTTGAAAATTAATTAGATCAAAAATATATAGAATTGTGACCCAATTATGTATGCATGAAAACATATATAAATATTTTATCACACAGCAAAATATGAAAAAAGTATTAAAATATAATTAAAAAGATTATAAAATCACTTATATATAAATAATTAACAGATAATAAAACACTGTTATAATTTTGAATGATTTAGATATGAAGATAACTTTTAAATGAAATTTTTTGAATATTCAAAGAATAAATTTCTTGGGTAAATATTAAATTTTTAAAAATGATAAAATTACACAACTAAAGGTTTAAAACAGAAGCATTATAAGTGTGTCAAAGGTTTTTTTTTTACTGGTGTTAAAAATTTTAAAAAAAAATTGTTAAAAGTAATGAATACTTTTGCAGGTCTATCTTAAAAATTTCTTCTACCATGAAAGAAACATTTCAGTTTCTCGTAACAAAATAATTAAAATATTGCTTTTTATTAACGCTCAGATTGAATCAATGTAGAAGCATTCTTCTGTCGCCATCACTCTTTTGAGTATTACGTTTATAGGACTCTCTTAACTGCACTTTGTCATCTTAATATTAAGAAAAAAATTAGGCAAATTTAATAAAAATAGTTAGCAGTTAAGATGTATACTGGTGTAGAAATAATCAGAGGTTACCTTAAACACTCGAGGCCAAAATTTATTATACAGACAGAGAAGAAAAAAAAAATACTAACCCTAAATATTATACAGTAAAATATATTGAACTGTGTCAAAAAAAACTTTTAAAAATACATTGCATATGCAATATTGTAGTATAAGAATCACACCTGATTAAGTTTTCTAGATAAGTCATTGGTAAGACATTCTTCTTCTTGTTCATAATTTAAAGCAAGAGTTTCTTTTTCTTTTTTCAATGTCTTGATCTGTTTCAGCAAAGTGTTGCTGATGAATTCCTCCTCTTGCTCTGCTTTAGCTTGCTAGAGCAAAAACACACCACATAAAAAAACTAAAAGAAATCGATTACAAATAAGATTGAAATTATAACACAATTTATTAACACGTAAGGAAATATTCTGCTTTTGTACAATTTATCTTCATAATATGCAATTTTTCACAAGAAATGAAAAAATTCATAAAGTCTTAGCACAAAAATACTTAACATACTTACTAACACATTTAAATTCTTTTTCAAAACATAATATTGCCCTAAAATTACAAAATTTATAATGCAGCTATTCAAATAACCTGTACTAATATAACTATTTACAAATAATTTGAGGTTTATGCAATGCTGGCTTTTATTTTTACTCAACATATAATTTAAGAAAAATCAATTGAGTCAAAATAACAGCTAATACATCTGTAGTGATAATTAGTACAGCATTTATATAGTAAGATTCATTATATCATTGAGTAGAAATGATATTTAAAAACTTCATTCTTGAATTGATTAAAATATATAAGATTATAACGATTGTTGGTTGTATGAAATTGAAAAGCATTCAGTCTTCATAGGACACACTGTGCCAAATTCAAGAAAATGTAACCATTTTTTCTGGAGATAACAATTTAAATTCCAAGTTCAGGATAAAGAATAAAAAGTGTAATGAAATTTTGTAAGGAGTAAAACCAAAAATAAAAATATTTTAAGAACTTAATCCTCCTTATATCAAATTCAAATAATCTACTTCTACAAATACTCCAGGCCTTCCAAATTTTTAGCTATTATCAAACACATTGAATAAATCTCTTACTTACAAATAACTTTTCTTCAAACCCCATTCATGCGTAAGTCTGAACAGGCAAGCGTTTCAAGCCAATTCCAACAACAAACCAATTAGCACTTCATTCTCTATAACACGATACTATGCATTTTAAAAATCTAGCAAAATTTAATAAGCCTTCTACTATGCAAACATTTTAATCAGATTGAAACATTAACTTATAAAAAAATTAGCATTTTCTCTTCAAATGAATACTGAAACTTCAGATGAAATCAACAGGTAATTTATCAATAATATGGTTACATATTTTACTATAAAAAATGTGCTAAAATTGACATTTATGAACAAAGTACAATGATAAAACTTCATATTGTCAATAACAATGGAAAAGCATGTAATTTTAAATAACTAAAATATTTCTCAGAAAAATCTATTATAACAAAAATGAATTAATTTTGGAAAGTATTTTAGCTTCATAGTTAATAATACAAATAATGAAAGAAACTTTAAAACATTAAAATTTATGAAATCCAAGACTCAACCCTAATTAAGATATATTTTTAATACTTGTTAAACTGCAACCGAAAAAAACTTCTAATATGTAATTGAAGTTATGAAACCTGAAGATTACAGATAATAAAAACTTTTACACTTCAGAGCATCAGTTGATTCCAGGATTAAAGTGAAATTAATCGGAGCAAAGTAGGTTGGAAAGATGATCAAACAATTAAGATAATTATTCAAACATATTAAAAATTAGTAATTTTGTTAAATTACGCACTTTTAAAACTACGGGTAAATAAGTTCTCTTAAATTTCACATATCTAAGTAGTCATAAATTTTTCACAAGGGGAGATTATATAAGCTGCCAATATTAAATTAGCACAATTTTGAAACATTTCTCTTTTGGATATTCGAGATATGAAATTCTTAGTTCCGATCATTGTAATTTTGATCCTTACATATCCATGAGCAAAACAGTAAAATCAAAAGCGTAATAAATTCAAGATCAAACACGTAGAATATAAATTGCTACATAAATTCTAAAAACGACATACAAAGACTTTTTCAAACGTTATTACATTTCGAAAAAATCTTAAGGCGCTTTTTGTAAGCCATAAGTTGACTTACAATATTGACACTAGCTTGTCTCAAAGCTTTATTTTCTTCTTGAAGGCTCTTCACTCTCAATCTAAATGTGTCCAATTCCATTTTTAAAACTCTATTTTCTTGTTGTAATGATTCAATTCGTTTCTGAAACTGTTCTCGAGATGCTGGAGATGAGGGAATCAACATTCCCCCATCCACCGAGCTGCTATCGCTTTCACTGGCACTGTCCGCCATTTTAGATATTCACGTTATGCGAATCGAATCATTATACAAAATACAGATATCTAGTGTTTATGAAATGAAATTACACATATTCAGAGGCATACTGATGAGTTAAAAGTCTTCTTTAAAACTAAATCCAAGCAAGAAATTTTATTTAAAAAATTTACTCATCACTTCATAAACATTCACACACAGCACATTTTTACATATAATTATGTTGCCAATTACTGTATACAAATATTTTATTGGAAAGAAATATTTTGAGGCTTAACAGTTTGCGACACAAAATATTTCATAGATATCATTAATTATTGTATCAATCATTGAAAAAAAATTTCAAAAGTCTAACAAAATATTTTCTCAGCATTAAGTTTACTCAGAAAATTAATTAGATAACTTTGTAAAGTTCAAACAAAGGCCTATTATTAACTTACTTAGAGCTGAACTGAAGAAATATATTTCTGTTTTGTTTATCATTATTTTTTTTTTGTATTTCAACCTGGAGATTTCGATTTCAATTTAATGTTTCGTTTTAACTCTGAAACATGATTGTTTTATACAAAATTTTTCCAATCTGTTTCTTTTTATCTTAATGGTAGACAAAACATTGCGCGTACTTTTGTGATTACTATTTAAAAATGAAATATATGACAATTATTTGAATCATCATATTTATAAATCATGATGCGATATCATATGAGCATTTATTTCATGCTTGTTCATATATTTAGTAAGTAATTTTGAATAAATAAATAAATAATACATTTTGGCTTTTATTTAAAAACATAAATAATGTTTTTCTTCCTTCAAGTCTTATAATACATCCTGAAGATTTGATGTAAACAGATTTTGCTAACAAGTTAATTAGTCACATAAAATTTGTTATATTGCTGGAACGAATTTGGAAATTTTTTTGAATTAATAGCCCTGATAAAAAAAATTTGTAACTTTCGTAAATTTTTTGAGGGAGAAATGTATTTAATTTTCTGAAATAAATAGGAAATTAACTGTCCAATTAAAGGTCATATTATTTAGAACCAAATACCTTTACAAGGAAGCAAACTTAATTGTAAGATTCCTCTTTGGAAACAGTTTCTTGCAAGTTGACCTAATTCTGTAATCATATAAATTTGCTTCTTTTTGCTCTTGTGGCTTTCATTCTGAAATTTCTAATTAAATGACTTATGAAGTTTTCTCTTTGTACCAATTATTTTTACTCTTCAATTTAATCTTATGTAAAAATTTTCATAAACTATGCAATTTCAAGATAGCAGAATTTATTAGAAATTTTTTACATACACAAACAAATATATTGCATTAATTTACATTGGAAATATTTTTCAAGAAGCTTTTTAAATTCTATATATTACACAAATCAAGTTTTGGCAGTAAGTTCTGCCCATGTTTTTGAATGTAATGTCGCAATTTGCTTTTGAGAATATTTTTTTGTAAATTTTTCACGTGATCTACGGCATTTCTCACGATCTACTTCTAAGCTGAATTTTCTTATATACATAGTTTTAAAATTTTCACAATTTACATAAGCCATGTCTGTTTTCTTCTTATGAGATACTACACATACAACATATTTTACTTAGTTAAAACTTTCTTCAAAATAATGAAAATAAATAAATATACCATAAGTACTTTCCACATTGATAGATTATTGGAAGAAGTGAACCATGATCTATGTATTCACTTCTGTCTCTGAATTTTTTATTTAATAATTAGTTAAGTAGAGTAGTAAAGGTATATTAATTTGATTTAATTACTGTTTTGTGTAAATTGTTCAAATGATTATATCTATTTGGTGCTGTAATTAAGTTTGTAAGAAAATTTGAATAGCAAAATGAATGAAAAAGGAAAATGCAGAATATATCATTGAATCAATAATACTCTATAACTTGCCATTGTATTCAAGAAATTCTATATATTACTTAATATAATTTTTAAAAAAAATGATTACACTTGTACAAATATAAATAAGCAATACTTACATGTTATTGCAGTTTTGGTGACAGTTACTAGGTGAGATATATTAATATGATAATTTCAAAAAACAAGTACACAATTATAATGAATAGGTTGCTTGTTATTAAAATTTAATGATTGCTTTTTTTTTTTTTTTTTTTTTTTTTTCATTCTTTCTACTAATTTTGTTAATGACAATTTTTTATAAGTATTTCAAATTCCTTTTATTATAAGTTATTAGAATTTAGGTTTTGGTTTAAATAAATTATGTTCAAAGTCTTCTCTTATTATATTCATTATGGTCTTTGCATTATAGAATTTCTCATTTTTTTTTTTTTTTTTATAATTTACGATGAGTTTCACATTAGCAATACATTGAAGTAACAGATATTGATTGTAAATAATTCTTTAGATTTTTCAGAATTATTTCTATTTTTTATTTTCTAAAACTTTATGGATATGTTATTTGTATTACTATTTAAGTTTTTTAAAATTTTCATTTTTTTTTTAAACTTTATTGTAATGCTGTTTGTGTATTAAGTTGCATCTAATTAATGAAATAATCATTTTAGTTTTCAAAGTTAAACACTGCAGCTATTATGAAAGTTAATATTTTTTGAAATTATTAGTACTGCTTTAGAATAGGGTCAGATTTGTGTTGAACAAATCAAACTTTGGTTGGAATGCAGTTTAGCGTTTCTTGTGATTCCACCCTTGGCAATGGGAATTATATCACAATGAAATTGGTTTTGGTTAGTTTTTTCCTTCGAATTTTTGTCAAAGTCACTTTGAAGTATAAGTACCAAAATACTTTTTTTTGTTTTTGTTTGTCTTATTTGAGAGATAAGAGAATCAATGGGCGCATATTTGTGAGCTAGTATATTAAACTAAGTTTAATTGAATTATGTAATATTGTAAATACTTTTCTTACCTAGTTACCTTGGAAGAAGTTCATATTGACTTATCATGATGTATTTTCTGTGATTCCTAGTTTTTTAAAGTTAAATGTTCTATTTTGGAATGAAATGTATTTTTGTATGGACCTGATTGTGTGAAGAGTGTATATGATTGTAACTACTCAATTATTGTAAGATATATAATTTTTTCGAGTAAATTGACTGATAAATAAAAATGCATTGTTTTAAAAATAGAAGGAAAGTCACTATATCTCTATATAAAGTTTAAAGTTACATGATATAAAAAATATATAGTGATTACCCCTTTATAATTTTAGTATTGTATGTGTGATTTTTTTTTTTTTTTTTTCAAACTTATATATCTTGTGAAATGATTATGTTACATATGATTCATTTAACTCCCCTTTTCATTGTCTAAATCTTTAGTTCAAATGGTAACTCAATATTTTAAAAATGTAACTATATTAGAAATTTTAAAAAAAATTTAAGAAATAAAAATGTTGCAAAAGTTTTTGGAAAAATAGTGTAGAAATGTTAGATATAAAACATTAAAAATATTGATTCTTAGATATTATTTTTTCTGTAAATGATTATAAATTTTAAGTAATATTTCAAATATTGTTGATTGTTTGGTTTTATGAGATATGGAGTTACAAAAATTATAATCCCCTTATTTCAACAAGATTATGTTTATTTTTTTAATCACTTTGATATCATCTTGTAAGTCATAAATTCAGTGTAGCTATTACAGTTCAGGCATTTGTTCAAGATTTATTTATTTATTTATTTAGATTCTTTTTTATTATTAAGATACTATATACATTGAAGTTAATTGTTCTATAAAGCTAATTATGGTTTTAGTTTTACTGCCAAAATTGATAGTTGTCAAATTTTTAAATATTATAGCTGTAAATGCTAAAATATAAATACGTAATTTGAAATAACGTATATCGATACATTGATACAGTAGTGGCAATTGAGAATTAGAAGTGGGGCAATTTCTGAACAAATTTGGCTAGAGAATTAAAAAGGGACAATTTTATCAAAACTTTACGGTGGTTTAGTTTTAATACTAGTTTTTTTAAGTGTAATTTTTTTGTTTTGTTTTGAAATTTTGATTAATACTTTGCTATAGAATTTGCATCAAAGGTACAATCTATATATATATATAAGCGAAATACCACTTACTGACTCATCACGAGATCTCTAAGACTGTTCAATCGATTGACTTGAAATTTTGCACAATTACTCATTTTGCGATGTAGACGCTCACTAAGACCGGATTTTATGGACGTCTTATCCAAAATGTAATTTTCATCCGTTAATCTACTCTTATCTACTCTCATGTTATTTTTGGCGACTTTATCGCCAAAAATTATATAACCGACACCAAACGGAATATTTTTTTATATGTATACTGTGTATTATCACCAATTAAGTTTATTTGGTGAGATTTGCGTGTGCAAAATGGAAAAGTACCAAAAAATTTAATATTGAAGAAGGATTGGCAAGATTTTGGCGAGAGGGCTCTTTATGCATATCGAAAATAGGAAACGTACATATTTAGCGATAGAATAACTGAGTTTGGAGTCCCACGGTTGGTGAAAGTGTAATTTAGCTCCAAAGCATAGCGGGATTTTGAAAAATACTAAAATGGCGACTTCTTAAGGAGGAGCGCACACGTAAGGCAATCTATATATATATAAGCGAAGTACCTTTGAGAAGTTCTGGATAACCATTATTACTGACAATCAATTTCTTAAAATTTTAAATTTAGCTTATCATTATTGTTTAAAAATTGAAATTTTTCTTGATTTTTTATGTATAGGTTCCAAAATATAATATTATCGTCTTCCCAGCGAAACGGGCTGGTATCAGCTAGTATTATACATATATTATATGTAAATAAAATTATGAGAAATTAAAAATGATAATTTACTAAAATCCAACCAGTTCCCTTGTTCCCTAAAATCTCTTGTTCTTTGGTGTTTTATGAAATGTTTAGCCATAATGCATGAATCAAACAACCATGCTAAGAAGCATGTCATTGCGTTGTTCATATATTTTCTCTAAGTAAATTTTTAAATAATAAATTAAATGAAAGGGAGGATAACTAGGTGATAAAATAGCAAAATGTTTTGCTCATAATTCTTAGTTTTATGCAACTGAAATGGAATAAAAATTTTAATTTCTTTCCAAAACTGTGTGGGGTGATTATCCTCCCCGTAATCCTCGCCACTTTGTTGTAAATGTCATTTTTTATATTTCTTAATTGAATTAACTGAACGATGTTTGTTTCTTTGAAATGATATGATTAAAATCAAAAATAAAATGCTTTATTTTGTGTATATTTGTTATTGTTATGCATCCAATAATTTTTTTTATTATTCAGGTCTGAATTTAGTATTCAGTCATCTCACTCGTCCACCTCATAACCTTTCATGTTATCACTGCAGCACATTAAATAATGGAGATTCCTGTCGATATCTTCAGCTTAATGATACAGGCGTGCAAAAATCATGTAAACCAAATCAAATGTTTTGTTCTGTAAGTGATATTTAAAATTTCTTGTGTTAGTTTTTTTTTAATGTAAAATATGTTTATCAGAAATGTGTGTTGTAGAATTGTTATTTGTTTTGTTTTTACTTTTTGTTTCTGATTTTATCAATGTTGCATAATTGTTATTATTACACAATGCAATAAATTAATTACTCTTGTTTAACATGTATAGTGAATTATTATATAAATAAATTTAATCTTTAAATTTTTAAAATTAAACATTAATCTAAGTTATATGAACATTCAACCATCTTTATAACTTCTACTTTCTTGGAAAAGTCATTGTATTTTATAAAATACTTTTTCTGTAAACTTCTGCTGCAAATCATTATTAGATGTAATCATTATATATTAATGTGCACTGGCTCTTAGATTACATATGCTGTGCATATATGTTTAAAAATAATACAGCTGAAAATATAAAAATTAAGGGGGAAAAGAGAAATCAAAATTGGTAAAATAGGATATAAACCAAGAAAATTGACCCCAAAAAAATATTTCATTAATCAATCATAACTCATTGTTGTAATATAAAGTTAGAAATAAAAATTGATCAATTTCTTCATTTTTATATTATGTTTTTAATTTTATCAAAATTGGACATCTTATCAAATTTTTTTCTTGTTGGAATTTTTGTTTGTTTGTTTTCATTAAAATTAGCATAACATTTTAATTTCTAATTGTCATTTTCTTTATAATATTTATAGTGATGTGTTTAAGATAAAGTATCTGACAAATTTGTAACATGTCAATGTTCATTTTTCTTTCATTCAATCTAACATCTGTATTTAAAAATTCTACGCATTTAAAAGAATATTTGCAAATCCTTATTGTTTTTCTCAAATATCTGACTCCAAATAATGTATTTCAAATACATAATATGTTGATATTTGTGTATACTTTTATGTAATACAATGATACTATAAATGTTGAAATTGAAATGTTTTGTTTTTACCTCTCCCCCCACCCCTTCCACTCCCAATCTCAGTGTAAGTTATTTAGTTAATTTAGGAGAGAGTTGATAATGTCATTTTTCCCCCTCAGTCTATATCAGCTGGTAGAAAATGTAATTTGGTGACTGATAGTGATTCATCAAAAAATGCTACAATCCCATTTTTTGTTTTATGTTTTTTTATTTGTGTATTTCAGATATTTGCTAAGTCATTTGTTAAAATAGTACTTATTTATATATAATTTCAGAGCAAAAATTCAATTATAAAAATCTTATGTATCATTAATTAAAATCCTTTATAAAAACTGAAAGTATTTAAAATGAAAGTATTTTAAAGAATAGAAACAATCTGAAGACTTAAATTATGTAAGATCCAAGTTAAAAGTACGTAAAATTTAAAAAAAAAAAATTTTTAATGTAAAACAGTTGTTGAATTTTAATTCTCTTTTAATGAGTTTCACATATAGTTGTCAGAAAAGGAAATTCTTAGTAATTTCTTAATTCTTATCATTACTATAAAATTGAAATCTCTGTTAATTAGTTCAATAAATTATGATGATAATAATATATGAAGAAAGGAAGGAACTTATAAAAAGTAAGAGGTGTGACAATTAAGTAACTGGACTGTACATGCCTTAGCCATTAGGCTTGGTCTGGAGGAGTGGGGATGGAATGTAGTTGACCTTGATGCTTCTGATGCAGGTGGCACATTATTCCATTCCTCTATCTAGTTGTGTTTGTTTTTCATCCTTATTAAGATGGTGTGTTCATGTTCCACGTTCATGATAAGCTTAAAAATCAGGCGGTGCATAAATTTGAAATTCCTTGTGAAATTAAAAAAAAAAAAACTCCAGCTAAATGTTTAATATTGTTAAAGAAGGAGTTTGGAAATAATTGCTTGTCTCGTAGCCAAGCTTTTGGGTGGCACAAAGGATTTTCAGAAGGGCAGGAGGTTGTTGAAGATGATGAACATTCTGGTCGACCTGTGACATCAAGAGCTGATAAAAACATTTTAAAAAATAATGAAATAGTGCATAAAGACTGACATTGGAGTGTTCAGATGATGCCAGATATTATGAAGAGACAATAAGAAAAATTTTGACCTAGTATTTTCATGTGACAAAAGTTTGCACAAAACAGGTACCATAAAACCTGACATGAGCAAAGAATGAAAGTCATGCTCATCGTTTTTTCGATATTAGTGATTGAATGGGTACCTCAAGGCCAAACGGTAAACCAGCAGCAGTACTACTTGGAGGTTCTGGGAAAGCTTGGAAATAAAATGATGAGGAAAATGCCTGTTCTGTGGAGCAACAACTTGTGGATTTTGCACCATGACAATACCCACTATGCACTCTGTGAAACTGTTCTTGGTGGACAAATGCATTACTATGTTTGAGCATCCACCTTTCTCACCAGATCTCGCACCATGGCTAGTGACCTCTACCTATTTTCAAAAGTAAAAAATGCATTGACAGGAACACATTTTCAGTCTGTAGAAGAGATGAAAGCAAAAATGGCAGATTTACTGAAGAAGGTGACACTTAATGACCTTCAGCACTGCTTTGAACAGTGGAAAACTCACATGCAGTGATGCATTGGTAGGAAAGAGAAGTATGTTGAAGGAGACTAAAAGGTATTTGTATAATGTTTTCAATAAAGCTGATTTTTAAGACTAGTCTGGTTATTTAATTGTGACACCTTGTATTTTCTAATTGGTGAATCCAATTTATTTTCAGAATTCAACATAAAGTAGTCTAGATAACCTTCATTCTGAATTTTATTCAAATCATTTCAAGTCAAGAATTTTATTCAAGACATTTTTTAAAAATTTAAATTTGATTATAATCATTTAACAATTTTTTTAATTAGTTTTTGTGGTTATATTTTTATAATTTTATTTTTTAATAAAATAAAATGTGTTTTTTAATTAATATAGCTCAGAAATAAAACTAATCATTAATAATGTTTTGAATGGTGTATATTGAGTGTGGATTAATAATTAAAAATTGTGATTTAGCAAATGGCTCTTTAACAATTCTCAATTAGAGACTCTTATTTTCAGTTTTGAAGTTTTCTTGAACTTTTGGAGTTAATAACATGAAATATAGGATTTGATATCTCATGATAAGAGATATTGAAGTATTAAGAAGATTGGCATATTACAATTTACTCTTTTTTTGACAGATGTTTTTATTATTTCATATTTTTGTAACACTATTATGTATTTTATTTTTAAAATACTATTAGATTTGGGAAATAATTATCTCGCAACTGAGGTAAACATCTTTGAAAAATGTGTAAAAATTTTTATGCTGTCAATTATTTTATATACTCTATTAACATTAAAATGCTCTTTTTGTAAACCCTTTTAACTCAAAAACTTCAAAGCAATGTGAAAGAAATGAAAAATTTAAGCATAATTATTGATGAGTAATAAGAAATATATATACATAAAAGACACCTCTAGCATCCGTAAGAGAACACCTTTTTAGATGTTAATTATATTAATTTAGAAATCAACTCATCAACAGGTAATTTAGTTCCCTTTAAGCTATCAACAGTTATATAAATTTAGTTCTATTGTTATGAGATAAATGATAATTATTCAGGTATACTATATATATATAGTATAATACATATAAATATTATAAAATTTGATTTAAAAGCTGAGACATTTAAATAAAAGCACTTATCAATGTTACACTCAAATGAAACATGTTTTGAAAACAAGGTTCTGAATTCAGTCATTTTTTAGATCTGTGATTCATATAATTCTTTTGTGATGCTTTCCTTTTTGTTTACATTTTTACTCTTTATTTCAAAGTGTTTTATTGTCTGCTATAATATATTCTTTATGCTTATATTCTTATGTGAAAATTTGCTGACTGCTTAAGAATAATTTTCTGATTTAAAGTTTTGTAAAGAGGTAAGATTTTTCATTCTAGACATAATTTTTTTCATTCTAGGTAATATTATTCCGATATTCTGCAGATTCTAGTGAATATTTGTTTTGGTCAGTAGAGAGACGTTGTGAAGAAACTTGTCAGGAGGGTTGTAACACAGTTGGTGAACGTGTTAAACTCTTCCTTTGTCGTTCCTGCTGTAATGGCTACTTGTGTAATTATGGTAATACTGGTTTAAAAGCTTTACCTGATGAGAATTACATGATTCTTTTCACTGGTATGGCTCTTTATAGGTATTTTTCATTTTTCAAAACTTTTGAAACTATTTTGTGGGGATGAGTATGCTTTGATATTGTGACAAGTTTAAAAAAAATTATCTTACAACTGTTCATGTGGAATAAAAAAAAGCATTTATGAGGTATAAAGCATGAGCACTGTTTTGTAAATACAATGTTCAATTTGTAAATGCAATGGACTTTAAACAATTATATATTGATCCTTTTGGTACTTCCTTATCATAATGTTTTTGATGAAATAACTTCAACTAGATAATAGAAAGATTGTCTGTCAGGTTTATTGTGTTATGGATGCATTTCTAATAAGTTATGAGAACAAACGAAATCAGGAAAACAATACTTTGAATTGATGCTTATTTTATTTAATCAGTTAGTTTTTAAATACTGTAATCACTGATTTAAAATTGTGTTTATGTACTCCATAAGAAAATGAAAATCTATTTCTGTCAGTGGAAGAGGGGATGCTAATTTGTTTTGAATTGTTGTTTACTTAAATATTAATATTTTTCAGATAATCACAGAAGTGTTTATAAATTTGAACTAAAAATTATAAACATATTATTTGATTTTTAAAGATTAAGTAAGTTTTAATTTAGGAACAAACACAAGTCAATATCATTTGATTTAGTTTTTTGTACCTCTTAAGGAAGTACCTTTTTTATTTTATTTTATTGAATCTTTGCTACTAAGTGCTTATTGTATCATTAAAATGTTATAGTTTTGTGAATGTAAAAATGAATATCAAATTAATTCTGTATCATTTAGTTCAGATATATATCTGAATATATTTTTAATGACTTTATAATTGATTTGAATACATATTTCCATTTTAAAAATAGAATGTTAAATTGAAGATGGGAAACCTATCCTAGATGAAGTGAGCCTTATATCTAATTTATCTTTAGATGTAATTTAATTAGGCCACATCAAAAAAAAATTTGTAAAAGACATATAGTTATGCATCTTATTTTCAACTAGAAATGCTTACTAATTATAAAATTTCTCGATTTTTACAAGCTTTAGAATTTGTAATTCAGGTGAATGGGGTTATTAATATGCATTCATATTACATTATAGCTGTACTAGTATGAGCATAGGAAGTTTCTATGTATATTTTAAACATAAGCAATGTCCAGTTTCATACATATGATTAAATGTAGTTGATACTCGGTTAACTTTAATTTGTTGAATTTATTATAAATAAATGAAAATATATTAAGTAAAAATTGATCCTGCCTCCCTGCAAAGCTAGAATTTTTTCAGATTTCCTACTTAATGGCTGAGGAAGCTGCTTAAATTAATAAAGCTGTAGGTTGCCCGTGCTTGTTTAACTAAATCATGTGAAAAATATTTATTGATATAATCTTTGAATAAAAGATTTGTTGGAAATGCCTTATCAATGATACATATATTTCATTATTTATTCTACTAAGGTTTAATTATATGAATTATTGCCTATAAATTGAGCACTGGTTTCTTGCCTCAGCAAAAGGTATGGTCTAATTTTTATGAAGTTTTTGCACATATTTGTGTGTTTGATGGCTGATTTTATTTTTACTACTATAATTAAATTATGTCATTAGTACTCTTCAAATATTATGATTGTAATTTTATTAACTATCATTCCATATTGTTTTATGAGTTTTAAAAAAATAAGAAAATCACAATAATTCAGTTGTAATTACAGTGAAGTTTATTTAATGGAAAGGCAAAATTTAATCATTTCCAATAATTGCAACATAATTTTAAGAGTTTTCAAACAATTACTTATTGTTTTTGTTTAATACTAATATAAAACAGATTGAACTTTATTCTCAGAATGTTTCACATTTTATTTTATGTTTTAGTGTAAAATAAACCTTTTGGATTTTTGAAAAGTTTTTTAATCATTTATTTATTTTTCAAAATCTAAAGGGATTTGTTCACTTGACTTGTGGTTGACAATTTACTGCTCTTTATAAAATACTTTTCTTCCCAGTTGTATGAAAGTTATTGTGTAATATGGCAGAAAAGTTTTGGTGTTTACATCAAATTTAAGTATTTTAATGAAACAAAAATTTTATATATATAGTTAGTCTTGTATATTTTTTTAATCCCTCAACTTTGAGTTCTGCTTGTAAAGCAAAAAAGTTGAGCTATTCCAGAATTTTTCATGCATCTTAATGAAAATATAACATTTCACCACCTTTTGACCAATCATTTAGTTGTCAATGAAACATAAAACTCATGAAGCATTCTAAAAAAAATTTTTATAAGAGGATTTAACTCTTTAATATTTAATTCCTCCATCAAATCTATTGACATAGATTAGAGTCATTAGTTAGCATTGTTAAAAATATTCTGAGTCTGTAAATAATAATTTTTAAAGATTCATAGTATATTTTACTGTAATTAAATCTTTAATTGCATTTAATTATATACATATTTATTTATTCAAATTTATATACTTTACTATGTGGTCTTGGCTCACTTTAAAATATGTACAGTAAATCATTTCAGCAATCTAATTTAAGGATCACATAACAGCTATAATAACTGAGCTGAACACAGTCTAAAACTAAAAAAAAAAAAAACTAGTTCCTAATGTAGACAGGTTTTTTTTTTTAATCTATTTGTTTTGTGCAATTACAAATCCATTTTACACTTCCATCTAATTAAGCATGTAATTAGATGTAAGTGAAAAATGGATTTGTATATATATTTGTATGCATATTGCTTTTCCCATTTTTGCTGAGTTGTAAAATTCTTTTCTTTTAAAAAATATTTCATTTGCTATAACTTAAATGTTACCAATACATATAATTAAGATGTTCTTTTCACAACAACTATGAAAAAGAAAAAATTAAATTAGAGTAGCACGAACTGTATATATTGATTTGACTATAATATTTTAATTTTTGGAAATATATAACTCAGGCTTCAACATATATAATGAGGAAGTATCCAACTTGAAAAACAGGTAAAAAAATTATTTTGCACACTTACTTAGTTTTTTTTTTTTTTTTTTTTTTTTTAATTTGTAAGGTGGAAAGAGTTTAATAGGTTTACTCTTGCTTATAATTAAGGTATGATTTACCTATTTAAATGTATAATCTTGAAGGATCTCACTTCATATCTTGTTCATAGTTCTCAAGTATTGTATTTTATAAGTACCATTTAGAGTACCATTTTTTAACACAAAAAAATTTGGATAGAAGCAGCTCAAAATTATTATTTATAGTAGCTTTATGATTGAAAATAATTGTTTTTTTTTTTTTTTTTTTTTTTTTTTTTTTATATTTTAAAAATTGGGAAAAAAAATTAATTTATAATTTTTTTTTTTTAAAGCATTAATCCTTTCTTTATATACATTGTTTCAAAACTGATTATTTAGTTTTTTTTTTAAAGGTTATTTCAATATTTATAATTTCTAAATATACTTGAATGTTTGGGAAATTTTTGAAATTTTATGAGCTGACTTAAATTTCTATCACTTCAATTATTTGAAAATTAGTTTCTTTTTTATGTTTTCAAGTTCTTAAAAAAGAAATAAATTGTTATGTCATTGGTTACTGATTTAAATACTAAAAACTTGCTTGTAGTATTGTCTCTAATTTGAGGTAAAATAAATTATGTTTTTTCTGGTGTTTGTATTGTCTAATATGAAAGGGAAAATAATGTAACTTTGGTGTAAAAATTGAACTGAAATAATATATATATAATTTCTGAAACAATAATACAAAATCCAAAAGAATTTGCTTTTATAGAGTAAAGCTGAATTCTTAATAATCTGTAAATTATATCAATTGAGACTAATTTATTAGAAAATTTTGTTCTTTAATATTGTATGAAATTCTTGTAAAAAAATTTTAAAAAAATCATTATTTTATTTCTGTGCAAACAAATTTAACTGATTTGAATATATGATGTGTTCAGAGTTTCATTAAATTTTTATTGGTCTGTCCAATTAAGATTTCTTAAGGAGTGAAAAATAATATAATTTAAAAATAAACTCTTTGTGTCGTTATGGATATTTGTTGTTGATAAATGTAATCTTTTATTGACAAACAAAAAAAGGTTCCTAAACTCATTTTTGTCTTAAAGAAAAATATTTTAAGACTATTTGATATGTTCTTAGATTACCTTGTTTAATTTCTAGTCATATTTTGTCATGTTATGTATATTATTATTTGAAATTTTTACCTATGTTTATTTGTTTACAAAGTATTTAAAAAAAGAATAGATGGTAACAATTTATGATTGTAAAGATCTTTTATTTGCAAAATTTTATTGAAAATATTTGATTTCTTCTTGTTATTTGGGCTGCTGTTACTTTTAAATGAGTTTTATTTAATTTATTAGATCTAGTCCATGCTTTAATTTATTAGATTCATATCCATATTGTAAATATCTACTTGACTGTAATTTTCATTATTGTTGTTTGAAAATTTTCATATTTATTTTCAATTATTATTTTTATGCTTTTGTTACTTATTCATCTAATATTAGTTTTCTTAAAAATAAAAAAAAAGAACAAATAAATATTAATCATGTGTTAATTTTTTTCATAGTTTATATTAATAGTCTTAATTGTTATTTTGTGAAAACATTTTGTAAATATTGTTTGAACTGTTCATTAAGAATTGTAAAATGAAAATAAATCCTCATTATATGTTTCTTTTAAACCTTATAATAATAACATTGTAAATATATATGTGTATGTAAAACAAGTGTTAAAATCTATGGTTTTATTGTTATTGCAGCAATTGACTTAAAATAATCAAAATAAATTTTTAAGGATAAAAATTTATGGAGTACTGATTTGTATGTTGAAAATAAAAATGGATTAGTAAAATTAAATATATTTTATGCTTAAAATAATGATTATTTGAAAATTATATGCAAGGCTCACAAAAGCCATTTTCTTAGTTCTACTGTCCTAATGTGAAGTATTTTTCTGGTAATAGGTTCATGAAGTTCATGCATAAATATAAATGTTTAAAAGTAATAGATAGTTGGAGAGATATGCTTTCCTTTTGTTTCAGGAATTTATTGTATTTAATCTTTGATAAGGTTTGTTATTAATTTTTTTAATATTTTTTCCATTTAAATATATATATATATATATTTGAAAATAAGAACAGCGAAAATCAAGTATCTTTTCTTCATCTGCAACTCAATTTTGCATTTAAACTTTCATCAGTTCCATTTTGAGTTTCTCAGACTCACAAAAGCTGAATTTGTGCTAAGTTTACAAAATGCTACGATCTAGATTACTGGAATAAAGTAACTTCTTTTTAAAAAGTGGGATTAAGAAAAAAAAAAGTATTAAAAATGAAGAATAAAGATACTTGAAGGCTCATCTGAAAATTGTTGGACTGGAAAAATTGTTCCTGTTCTGTGGTAATTTCCTATAAAAATTGTGTGTGTTTGTACACTATTGCATTTTATAAGTCAGTTCTAATTGGCGCTTATTGTATTACAGTATGTATTGCAAATGACATATGACATGAATGTATTATTATTATCCAGACACAATTTTAATTTGATGGACAGTATTTTGTTCATCCTTCAAACCATAGCTCAAACTTTACACTCTGCAGTTTTTGAGTTTTTATGTCAATTCAGTGGAAAAGAAGTATGATTCTCATACACTTGCTTTTTTAATTACTCCCAGAAAATGGTTTCCTGTATGTGTGTTTGAGAAACAAGTTCATGGCTTAGAAATAATAAAGACAAGTGACTTACACATTCCTGCTTGAGCATGTATTGCTAGAATATAAAAATCACTCTTTTGAATTCTCTGTATATTTTTTCTAACTCTAAATAGTGAATTCAATCTATGAATGTTCAAAACAAATTTCATACATAAATGTATTTGAATGTGTGTGTGTCATTCTGAAAAATCTGGGAAAGAAAAAAAGGTGTTAAAAGTCTAGTGGGAATTGAAACAAACAAATTTAGAGCTATTCCTATGCATCACATTTGTTTGAAATTGAATGAAATACAGTACTCAACTAGGTAATCTGGCAGATATCGGATCAGAGCACTGCCTAATTTCTGCAAATGTCAGACCACTGAAAAATTATTAATAACATATTTAAACAGCAAAAGCTATGTATTATTGAGAAATTTTTTATCAATATGGGCAAATAAAGTATCAAACATATGAAATAACTTAATTACAAAAAAAAATGTATCGTTTTGTTTTGATAGTTTACATTATTCCTTTGAAGTAGAAAGTATAAAATGATGCCTGTAAGGCTTGTCTGCTGTGTAAAAACACTGGATGATTGGCAGACCAGAACAATGTGAGGTGCCGAATTATGGAAGGAGTACTGTATTTCATTTCTAATGAAAAGAAACAAATTAATAGTGAACAAAGGGTTTTACTGGGTAAAAATAATATAATTGAGGAATTAATTAATAGAATCCATGGTACTTATAGTCAAAGTAATATAAATATTTTAAGGTTACTTATTTTTGAAATCAATCAAATTCAATTTCCAGTTTAAAAATGCCACTTTAAATTCGTGTAATAGTTTTTCAAAAGTGAACCAAAATTAATAACAACCGAACAATATTGAGTTATTTTCACATTAAAAATGATTGTATAAAGTCAGGATATCAATATATTGTATTGCTTCAATTGTATTATTTGCCAATGAAATTTGTGCATTACTTACTAAGTTGTAACTTTATACATATAAAGTGTTCTTTTATGGAGGGAATATTTTCCTTGTTTTTTGGAATATTTTAAAATTTAAGCTTGATAATCATCGAGTAATTTGGATTGTTTTTACTTGGATCCTATCTGTAATTTTTATTGGCACTTTTTTGTATATTAGGTAATAGAAATGTGAATATTTGCTTAGTTTTTCAATATTGTTATTTTCAAAAGAATTCGTTGATTTTTTTCGAATATGGATTTTAATTTTTTTTTTTTTTTTTTTTTGCTGATAATCTATTTGAGCTTATGATAATATTCAAAAAGCAAATTAACTGACTCTCAAACAGAAGTTTACTGTTTGAATGAATATGTGAGAAATGTAGTAATCTGTTTATCATGTATTGTTTAACGTATGCTGAATTGCGATTGTTTTACTTATTAAATTTAATTTGAGCATCTCAATTCTGAATAAAATAATTGCTATATGATTTTTATATATGATAAATGATCTCTTTATGTGCATTGATAGTATAAAAAATTTTGAATTTGTAGTTTTTATTCTATATTTTTCTGTTTATTTTGCTAATTTTTAGTCCTTTTTATAGATTTGTAAGATACTATATAAATAATCTATTCGGCCATTGTATATATTTACATACCACACCATATATATATCAGCCTTTTATCATTTAATACACTTAACAGTATTCCGAAATATTAAAATTCATTTTACAAAATTCTGTCTTAACACAAAGTTATATTTAATTTCCTCCCAAAATGATTGTTTGATTGGAGAAAGTAGCCTCGATTTTTATAAATTTAACTTAGATTTATTATACAGTGCTCTCTTGGTTATCAGGTAGATATCGGACAAAAGCACGCACGATTATTGGAGAATCACAAACAATAACCCGTTTAAACATCAGAGCTATGTATATTGCGTAAAATTTAATACAGTACACGCTAATAAAAGTGTCAAACACGTGAAGTGGGTAAAACTAAAAAAACACATACTTTTTTGTGTTGGTATTCTATATTATTCCGTTGAAATCAAAAGCATGAAATAATTTTCATTGACTTGTAAAAATGCCGGATTACTGGCAGGTCGATAAAGTGCTGGAGAGAGCACTGTATAAGAGCATCTTCTATTTAATTTTAATTGAATCATTCTGTCTGTGTTATAAGTATGAATTGCCTCCGAATATTATTTGTGATTATGTTTTCAGAGAATTATACTTTAAATTTTTACCCTTGTGTTTATTTAAGGTTTGCAATCGTCCCTAATTAGAAATGTAAGCCATACTTTCTGTAATAGAATGAATTTTGTCTTCATGTGATAAGAAATAAAATATTTTTGTCTGAAATTTTAACTTACGTGTTTGTTGTTTTAATGACTCACATTCCTTCCAAAATTTAGATGCGCATATTAGATATCAATTTCATTTTTTTAGAACTTGCTACCGTCTGTTACCTTTTATGTTCAACTGCATTTTAGAGGCCGCGGTAGCCTAGTGGTCAAGGTCGTGGGCCGGCGGTTTTTGTTCAGTCGCGGATTCGATCCTTGGCCGCCTAAGATCCGCCGAGTAGCCGGGGCTGATGCACGTTCAATCTGGTCGGGGCCCAAAGTCCTTCCGTTGGCGTTGTGTGGAAAATTTAAATATATATATTTCAGAATGATTTTTTTGTTATACTAGTATGGATGTTCGAAACTTTAAAAAAAAATTAACTTTTTTTTTCTCCTCATGTGTAATTTTTTTCATCAATAAGAGAAAAAAAATTGATTCCCTCTAAGCCAATTCCTGATAAAAGAACAGCGAAGTCTCCAAATGTTTAAAGACGAAGAGTGGAGGGTGCGTCTCTGTAAAAGATGTCCTTCTCTAAGCATTACAAGAGTATAACGTAGATATTTTCCCGAATATCCATAAGCATTAAAAAATTTTAGTCGCCTTTGCCTGTTACAGCATGTAAGATTGTTTTCAACTGTGAAATACTACTTAAGAAACAACACTTATAAAATGCTTTTAGGAAAACGGACCCTTTCTATTTTACGTACATAAAAATATATATACCTGTAGGTGAAAAATAAATTTTAAATATTTTGCAAAAGCAAAAATGGAAAATAAATATAACTTTGAAAAAAAAAAAATGAGTATGTATAGAGTTTTTCATTTCACTGTACTCGCACTTTTTTAACCATTTTTTGAATTGCGACCGTTTATTCAATCATTAAATGATTTTTATCAGTTTTTCAATCATGTTGAATTCCACCTATCCTGATTAGAAGAAATTTTTGTCCTCATGATATCTTTATTATTTTTTTTTAAATGATCTATATTTTTGTAACTTAGTAAAATTTTTATCAATCTTTGAACAATTTTTAATAGGAGAAATAAGGTTGATATGGTGTATGCTTTAGTTTTTATCAAGTGGTAATTCTAAACATAAGGAATTGCTTCTTTCATGGCGATGACGGTAGGCACACCCCAAAATTAATTTCTGGGTACGCCACTGTTGAGTTGTATGATTGAGTAAACACTATGCCGTTCCCCATCACCATTTCATTTGCAACTCAAGTAAAAGACAGATCCTACACGTTTCCATGCATTTTTTTAAAATCGAAATCGCCGTATAAGAAAATTCTGGTTTTCTATTTCTTGAACTACTTTTGTTCATGCGATGTGGCCGCGGTAGCCTAGTGGTCAGGGTTTCGGATTCGTGGCCGTCAGATTTCGTTCAGTCGCGGGTTCGATCCTTGGCCGCCAAAGACCTGCCGTGTACCTGTGGTTGATGCACGTTAAATATGTCGGGATCCAAAGTCCTCCCATTGGCGTGGTGAGGATGTTAGGAGAGAGGGGTGCCAGCTCAGATGTCGTCCTCGTCACTTGATCGTGGTTCAAAATTACGACGTCCGTCGCCAATAGCCCTCGTGTTGCTTATAGTGTGACGTTAATAAAAAACTAAACTATTCAAGTGATAAAAATATTTTATGACCATCATTTTCACATTAAGCGATGGATTTCGTAGGTTGTTCATAATTTTAGAATTGTGGCTGAATTATTTTAATAGATTGATTGTTTATTAACGTCACACTCGGAAGGATTTCGAGGGAAACTCTCGATGGACCTCACTACTTTTAACCTTGATTAAATGACAAGGATGACACCAGAGCTCGACTCGCCCTCTCCAAACTTCCACATCACACCAACGTGAACACTCTGAGCCCCGAATTATTAAATATACATGAGCTCCGCTACACAACGCGTTCATTGTGGAAACAGGACTCGCGGCCGCCGTTTTCTTGAGAAAGATTGCTATTATAGGCTTTTAATAGCAGTACGGCGTGTGGCTGTTAAATAACGAGACTGGTGTTGTAAAACATTTTATTTTGATTTCATACATATTTACTTATTATCACCTTCAATATACAATCCTCCTCTATCCCTACAACGCTCCATGGGAATCTTCCATTGTTTGAAACAGTGCCATAAGTCTTCTGTCACTCCTTCAGGACACTCTCTTTCACAACTTCAGTGGTCTCAAATATTGCTTCTTTTAATGCAGGTTTCATCTTAGGAAACAGCTGGAAGTCGCGAATAAGGCGCATTGTCTTGGTGGAAACATTTGCCGCACGGATTCTTTGTTAATTCCTACAGCCTCTGTAGTCACACAAATACTTAATAAACGATCAGATTACCGATTTTTTTTTCGATATTGTCATCCGTTTTTGACATTAGAGGGCAAGCCAGGCCATCTTGAAAACGCTTAAACCTCTGAAAAAAACGTGCACCCCGGCTCGGGTGTCTTTGTCGCTTGATCGAGGTTCAAAATTACGAGGTACGTGGCCAGCAGCCCTCGTGTTGCTTCTAGTTCGACATTAATGAAACCAAACCAATTGTACTGAATGAATCATTAGAATTCGGAATATATTTAAAAGTTTTGTAGAACGCCATTTTAAGCTGAGGTTATTAATCCAAAACTCCTGATACCTAGGATCGGTCTGCACGAAAAATTATTTTCTTCCATATCAACCTTTGTTTGTTTCATCCTCGCATTTTGAAAAAAATTTTCTTTATTGAAATCCTATGACAGTAAGAAAGGAAATTCAAAATTACGAGGTCAGTCGCCAACAGTGTTGCTTCTAGCGCGACGCTAATAAAACCAATCCCATTCTTCAGTTGACCCGAATTTTCGATATCCCGCAAAGGTTCTAATTAATCCGACGTATCGAAGTGGGTTGTATGGAATTTCTGACACTGCATCTTCGTGGGACATATTGTGCCAAACACAAGGTGAACAAACATAACGAGATTTCGTTGCGTAATGAAATTTTTAATTTAATTCCAATAAAATTACATCTCTTTTGTGATCGATTTCTAAATTCAAATAGAATTAAAAATGAACTTTTTTTTTTCTGTTTAATTAGTATTTTTCAGTCTAGTTTATAGTGTTACATTTAAATGTATGTATCAATCCTGTAATGCTCGTATTTTAATTAGATATCAATTTGAATGCGAGAGCATTTGCAAAATGTGCATGATAATACACGAGGGTGGATCAAAAAGTACTTGTATTTGAAGACAGATGGCATCATTAAGTTAAATTGTTGTTACCATTGGGTACTGCCAACTGTTAAACGGAAGTTGTCTAGTGATTCATGATGTTTACTGAAACAAACCATTTCCGATGCAACGAACATTATCTTTGGAATTTCTAAGGACTTATTGAACGACTCTCGTATTAATACTTTACTTTTGCATTCATAACTCGTGTAAAGAATATTTTTAATTCTCAATATGCGTTTATGGCTTATAATATAAGACTCGAAGATGTTTACATATATTTATGCAGTATTTTACATTGCCCCCCATTTGGATTTGATTAAGAACGATTTTCGAAGATGTCTATGTGATTATTTCGTATTTATTTTAATTATTATGAATTAGAAAGTTTGAAAAGCAAATACAAGCAGAATAGGAATTTATATGTTTAATATATTCCGTGTGTACTTTCCTTAATTTATTCATTATACTTAAAAAAAACATAGAAAGTAATTACGAGGGTCATTCAATACATCCATAGAAAAAACTCTCAGATAGCTTTCATAGCTCTGAAAACTATTTGTTTTAGTGTGCATCAAGACTCATTAGATAGCTGTTTCAGTTATTTCCATCACATGGTTTCATTTTTACTATCGATTGAAGCAAGAAACTTGTGTGCATGTAGAAAAATTGGAGAAAAAAAAAAGTGAGTTTCGAGTGGTGATTAAACACATATATTTAAAAGGCTTAACACCGAAAGAGATCAAAGCTGAGATGAATGAAGCTCATTGCATATCTGCTATTGTGTTTGCAAAAGGATAAAGGAGTGGCCGTTATCCGCAAAAGACGAACGTCCTTTTGGAAGTCAAGTGGAATGACTACTATCGGAATGATGGACAAAATCCACGATATGGGTTTGAGTGATCGACGAATCAAAATGCGCGAAATAGTTGAGGCATGTCGCAAAGTAGAATGTTTTCAATTTTGCACGAAAAATTGGGTGTGAAAAAAATCTCGGCAAGAGGGGTTTGCTCTCAAAGAAAAATAAACGAAATCGTGTGGTCCTCTCTGAGACTCTTTGGGGGCTTTTTCATCCTGACGAGTTTCTGCATCGATACATAACTATGGGACGAAACATGGATACACTCCAGAGACAAAGGAACTGTCAAGACAATGGTTTTCGATAGCAAACAGACCCCGTAGACAGCAAAGAAAATGAAATCGGCTGGCAAGGGGATAGCAAGTTTTCTTGTGATGCACGCGGAATCATCTGCACCGGTTACTTGGAAAAAGGAAAAACTATAACTGGGGAGTATTATGCGTCGTTATTGCACTAGTTCAGCAAAGATATCAAGATGAAGCGTCCTCATTTGAAAAAGAAAGAGATCCATGAAGACAATGGATAAGTGACATCTGTGCAGTTTCGATGGACAAAATCCTGGAATTAAAATGGGTATTATTACAACATCCAGCGAATTTGGCCCTCAGTGACTTTTTTTTAAAATTTCCAAATTTAAAACAAATGTCTCGATGGACAACGGTTCACATCGAACGAAAAGGTTCTCACCCAAACATATAAAGTTAAAAATTCTGAGATAACTTTTTAGATGACTTAAACAAGCTGGAGAAACCCTAGTAAAAGTGTATGGAGCTAATAGAAGATTATGCTGAAAAAAAAATCTACCTTAAATAATTTGCTTTTCTTTCTTTTTCAGATAATTTATTGGTCGAACCTCGTAAATAAATTTATGCACAAATTATTTAATATTTGCCGATAAAGCAAAATGAAATAAATCATATTAATGTATTTCTTTATTTCGTATCCAACATCCCACTATCTTATACTTGCATTTTGTATTAAAGTGTATCAGTTTTTTTAAAAAAAATATTAATTTCCCCAATTCATGAAAAATATTAACTTATGTGACAGAAACCAGTTTTGAATTCTTTATTACTGGGATTTACGTCCATTAAGGCTCGTGTCTACTGGCCATTTTAATTTCGAGAGCAAAATGTTTATCCTTTGGAATTTCTACGAGAGTGGTCTGTAAAGTTTCCAATCTAACAAAGGTAATTTTTTAATTAAAACGTTTTTCTGAATTTCACTTGGTGTGTGTGTGTGTGTCATCAAATTTTCGATCGTTAATTTAACCAACTTCCCATCAAGCTAGAGCTTTGAAATTTTGAGAATCGTTCGTACTCGCCTAACAATGCAATATTTAGACGTTTGCGACAAGTTTTAACTCATATTTTCTTTAATAATGCAGTTTAGCCCAAACACTTGGCGCGATTTCAAAAATTGGCACCAAACTTGGAGATTTTTTTTTTTTTTTGGCTGAGCGTTAAATCAGTGAAACTGAACAGGGTAGCCACATTTGGCAAAATACTGCCAAATAATTCTTGTCGCCAAGGGTAAACCTTTTCTGAATTCTGGTTCCCATTTTTTTTAATAAAATGACTTACAAACTTTCAAATGCATGTTTTGATTTTATGAGTATTATGAATTTCTTAATATGCTCACAAATGTATCTTTTTAAGTAAATTTTAAAGTTAAAAATAACTAACAGTTTTAACTAATATTTCAATAATTTTCTTTAATATACTTTGCTACCATATAAAAACGTTATTTTTAAAAACGTTGGTTTTTATATCGAATTATTTCTGTTTAAATTTACTTATATCTTTGTACATAGTCTCCTTGTAAGTGTACACACTTCTCCCAGCGATGCTCCCACCACATTAACCCATCCAAATGATACTCAGCATCTTTCTCTGCAAAATAATTGTTTACGAAGGTGGTGGCCTTCTCATTTAATGAACATCTCTTCTTGTGAGCACATTTTTTAGATTAGGTAACAAAGAGAAGTGGCCAGAGGCTGAATCTGGTGAGTAAGGAAGGTGGTCAGGCAGTTCAAACCGTAATTCGTAGATTTTCGCCATGGTTACCGCTGAGGTGTGAGATGGCACATTGTCTTGGAGAAACAGAAACTTTTTCTCCTTCCAAATGTGGCCATTTTCCCTTAATTTCTACCTTCAGCTAGTCAAGATATGATGCTTAGTATACTCCTGTAAAGGTTGTTCCTGTTTGAAGATAACGATTAAGATACATCCATGACTATCCGAAAAAATTGTCGCCATCACTTTCCCAGCCGAAAAAACAGTTTTTACTTTGTTTGGAGCAGATTCCCACTTCGCAGTCCACTGTTTAGGTTATATTTTTGTTTCGGGCGTATAATAATGAATCGAAGTTTCATCTACAATAACTAATAGGTGCCAAAACTCTGATCTATTGCGCCTAAATTGTGCCAGCAGAGCTTTGGAAATGTTCTTTCGAACACATTTTTGGAGCAACCGTTGCACCCAATGCTCAGGCAGTTTTCTCGTGCCTAAATCTCGATTCAATATGTGAAAACGCGTTCTTTGGACATATTAATAGCCTCTGCTATCTATCTCACTTTAATCCAACGTTCGCCTAGAACCATTTGGTGAACTTTAGCGATGTTATCATCAGTGGCTGCAGTTTTTTGGACGTCCCGAACGTTCCTCGTCTCCCAAGTTGTTACACCCACGTTCAAATTCAGCTGCCCCAAATTTCACGGTGGTAAACGATGGTGCAGAGTCTCTTTACACAGCGTACCTCTAACAATATAAAATGAAAGTTCTCGTGGAGAAATGTTTAATCCTTGAGATTGACACTTAGTAGCTATTTCTCTGGCTCGGTCCATGGCAGATTCATCTAGATATTTCAGTTGATTTCCAACATCTATTTTTCTGTCTTCAGCCTGTCCCGTATATGTGGATTTTATTTTTTTGGTATTTCCATCCTCTACGAATTGGAGCGCTTGATCGTCTGATAGTGATAGTTTTGTGTAGGCAACATTATCGGTTATCTTCTGGTTCCAATCCTTTTCTTTTAGTCCTTCGGGTTTTATTTTCGATATAACCGAGTCCAACCTTTACAGGGATAGCAAAACCTTAATTTTTAAAGGCCATAAAAAATAAATGGTTGTGGTAAATTTATCCATTTCGTATTCTGCACTGAGTTCGCTTCTATTTAAATTTCTCAAACCACCCTCTACTACCATTTGTTGTTATTTTAATGTAGATCGAATAGTCGTGGCTATCGGACAAAACATTTATTGACAAACAAACATATGAGAAAAATAAAGATTCACTTAGACATAGCACACAGCATTTTTAGTGTTATTAAGTCACTCAGCCTTACATGATGTTTATCAAAGCTTCCGCGTTTGCGTCACTCGGGAGTCTGTTGGAGGAGTGGGCGAAGTGCAAACGTAGATCCTCTTAATACTGCATTATAAAAATTAGTTCGCTCGCTCTAAACCCGACGCAATTCATTGTAGAACATAATATATTCTAGTCTAATACTGTCTTATAAATAAATTAGATTCATTACGATATCAAGCATTTTATTGTTCAAATTATAATGACGAATTTTGTGTATTAACTTTTTTTCTTTCCCTCCTTCAGTTAATTAATTTTTCTTAACCTTTTACTTTTTAAAAACTTTTCTCAAGGTTTATCAATATTTTTCATTTTCTTCGAATATTTTATTCACAACATGAGAAAAGACCTTTTCAAAAATTTAATTGATGAAAGGTTATTAATTAACACTCGTCTCTGTATCATGTGAAAACAGTTATAATAAGCTGATTGAAAATATCTGTAGAGAAAAATGATATTGTTCTCTTCAAATACAAAATATTTAATTAAAAAATTTGCAGAAGTTAAAGCTTGATGAATGATATGTAATGCAGGAATAAATTATCATTTTTTTTTTTTTTTTTTGGAATTTATAACATAATTGTTAAAGTTCAGCAATATATTTCAAAGAGTTTGAATTGTTATTGATCGAACAAAAGGTAAGTATTGTAGGGTGATTTGGGACAAAAAAAAAAGTTTAAATACTTATAAGCTATATCTTATCTAGTGATAAATAGTTCCTTACAGTTAAACAGTTGTAAACCTATTTAAGAATATTTGCAGTTAAATATTTCTTTTTTTATTTCCATCTTTCTTACTTTTTCATTGTTTTATATTAAATGATATCAAGATTTGATGTTGTTGTAGAGCTGTTTATGCTAAATCGAATTCTTAACAAAAGACACGTGTGTTACCTTAACAATGTTTCTCTAACCTGTTTTGCTCATTATATTTGCGTAATGACCAATGAGGCAAAATTTAATGTTGATACACACTTTTCAATTGTTAATTGTTATTATGAGAAATCAATGTGTAAAAAGAGCCCAAACGAAATATGAATAGGCACTGAAACTTAAAATTTTAAAGCGTTGCTCATTTTCTTTCCTTTCACATTAACAGAGCCGAATTATCCATAAAACTAAAGTTTATTATATCCTAGATATTTTGGATCCTTCACAAATAACATGATTTTGATTCTGATAGGCTCAGAAGAACCGGGAAGATATATTAAGTCTTAGAGTACCACTTAAATTATTTTAAATAATTAATTATTATTTCTTGAGAGTATTCAAGTATTCAATAAATAGATTCAATTCATTGAATTAAAATTACAACCTGAAGATTTCAAAATGGCTGACTGTGTACATAAAACACTTGAATCTGTTTTTAATAATTTACATGATATCATTTAGATTAATAACTTTATATATTGCTCATTTAATATGAAGCAGACTCCACTGTTTGATAAGAAGAATTTTTGATGTAATCATGACTCATTTGCTACTAAAATTGGCCACTGTAGCCGAGTGGTCATGATTGTAAGCTCGTGATCAGCGTTATTTTCCCCATATAAAAGGTTCTAGTCTAGATTTCTCAAAAGGTCTGCTGTTAAGTGGGGCTGCTGCACTTTAAATCTGATGCGGCTCCAAGTCCTCGCACTGGCTTGGTCTGGAAGTTTGGCGAGTGCAGTTCCATTTCAAGTGCCATCCTCGTCACTTGACCAAGGTTCAAAAATAATAAGGTCCATCACTTCTTATTGCAGAATTAATCAAAAACTATAATAATATACTCATGCACATGAAAATTTGACAATATATCTATCGTTGACAGTATGACGAAAAGAACATTTTATCGTAAACATTATTATTGTAGGTCTCTGATTTTCGACAATCTTCAAATTAATTCTTGATGATGCGAGTGTTAAGTTTTTGCTATTTGATTCGGGGAACTTCCGAAGATCCCCTCTTAAGATGAGTGTTTTTTAGAAAAAAAATCTCAACACCATTTAAAACCTCAGTCATTATTAGGTAAATAATTTTTAAAAAGAAAAGATTAACTACAAATGAATCATTTCTTGGGCTTATAGTGAAGTAGCTGATGTGACTGGAGGACTGGTAAAAACTCTATAGAAAAGATTAAGTGAGCTTGATTTTTATATATTATGAATTGTAGAGATCAGTCCTACACAACAACAGTAGCAGCATGAAAGAGAAATATAAATGTGTACTATCAAGAATAATTCTCTAAATCCTCGTGCAATTTATGTGTCTTGCTTATCACACTCTTTTAATTTATTAACTTGTGACGCCGCTTCCAGCAGTATGTAATGAAAAATGTTTTGTGGATTTTGCAACGTTTACATTGTATATTTTTTTACATTTACAAGAAGTTGAGAAATTTTGAAAAAAGTATTTAAACATTACTCTTAAACCATTTTGCGACACTCACTGAGAAACCAAAATAACTTCGATTAAAGCAGTGTATACACAATTTGAGCAAATCTGTAATGTCCTAGAAGAATTTATTACCGTAAGTTACGATCATACATCAGTATCCGAAGTTTAAAGTCAGTTGGTTTCAATACAAGAAATGCCATATATTTATGTTTAATATGATTTGCAATATTGTCTAAAATTAACATTATCAATAGACTATTTCAAGCAAAAACAATTGTACTTGACTCGGCTTTTAATTTAATCTATAAAAATAAAACTGAAATCCAAAATTTAAGGAAAAAAAATCACACGTTTTCAGAAGAAGCTCAGAGGTAGCACATAATTTGAATAGTTCAGAACATTTTCCTGACAAACAAAATTCGAAAAAGAAAAACATTATATCCCGAAATAGCTGCAAATGCAATTATAGGAAACCCGGTAGAGGAATTTAGATGTTTTTTAACACAGTAATTCAGACTGTAATTGTACAAATAGAAGATAGAGTTAAGAGTATACCAAGTATTATTTCTGATTTCAAATTAATCACTCATATAAAAACTTTAGAAAACTATTAATGGAAATGGATCCTTTTTCAATATGACATAGAAACTATATATTTTCCCATAATGTCTTTAATGCGAGTTTTTTTTTAAATGGTCCTTTGCAATTACTGTCTCCTTATTTTTTACTGTCTCGGGATCTATATTTTCGATTTCCCAAAATTTCCTCATCGTCTTTTCTAAATCAATAATATCTTTAATGAATCGGCAATAAGACTTACTCTGAATAGATACCGGTATACTCCCACTCACAATAAAGCCAAAAACTGTATTTTGAAGCGAACATCATCTCCAAACACTTATTTAAAAGCGGAACTTGTCGTTTGATCAACATCAGTCAAGATATAATTGAAATTTAAGTTGGCAACTTTCTTTTATGCTGTCAAATAAACAATGCATAGTTTCCATACCTAATTTATTTGTGATAAGTGTGCAATTGGATAACCTATTCCATATTCATTAAGTGCGATTAAATTTATTAAATAGAAACTATACTCCTTGGTTTTGTGAGTTGAGTCAATGCGTAGTATTTTATTACAGCTTTTTACTGTTATTTATTTTTGCTTATAGTTTGTAAGCCATTTGCTAACGAAATACTTAGCAATTTTTTAAAGCTTGTAGAACCTGAAACCATATATTGTCTTTGAGGTTTATATAAAAGAATAAAATTATAAGTTTCATTTTGTAATTTATTAATAATAATATCAACCGAAACAGCATCTTTTTTATGGGGCAGTGAAAGTAATTTCAAAGAATTCACGTAATATGATAGGCTATAGTTTGTCAGTCAATGTGGATTCTTTAACAAGACATTTATTGCGATCATTCCTCATTTATCTGTTACTACGATCCTATTCTAGTACTTTAGATCTCTCGATACCTATTCGAAGGTTAGCTTTAATAAATTCCCAACAAGTCTTTTTAAATGGTTGAAGTGTTATGTTTTGTGGTCTTAATTCATGATCATGCTTTTAAAAGTACTTAACAATGATATTTTCATCTGCCTTACAAACAATAACTCGAGCAAGACGCTCAGTTGGTGGTATTAAGCCTTTGACATATATTCAACTAATTTTACTATTATATGGCTACGATGTTACGGGTTTAAAACATTGACAACTGTCATATCAATAAACATTTGTTTCGCTTGCTTTGCTTCCATTAAGTTTTTTTAAAAGAAGAAAAACTTCTAGTTTCTTCATTTTCTATCCATAATTGAAAAATCTTCAAAATTTAATTCCTTTGTTGTCATATCTATTCCATGAACCACTTTTCCGTGTGTTAACGATTGTATTGAGTACCTAAATTTACAATCACACTCAGAATGTGGACAAGAATAAGGCAAAGTTGAATTTGAACATCATTTCGTGTGTTTTTGTAATTTTGATAAATATGGAAAACTTTTTAAAGAAATATTTTCTTCTAAAACTGTTTTTTTTTCCTCCTTGATTGATCCCTTTTTTTCCATCCTTATTTTCAATAGCAGTATATCCTTCACAGATTTTACGGTAATTAGAAAAATATTGTGAAGTAAAATATGTATTTCTACAAAATATGCAGCTTTTTGTATATACTTTCTGAACAAGAGCACCTCCAATGCGACTTCGTTTATTATAAATACGATTCTTACATTTATTTAAAATTTCATGCAAGTTATCACGATAAGAATCATCCTCCTCGTTAAAACTGATATTGCTTTCAGCTATATAATTTTTAAAACTTTTATCGTCGACTATTGACGATTGAGATACTAAAGATTCATTTACCTTATATTTTTGTAATTGGTCCATTTCATTCGTCAATTTTGATCCCTGGGGGGGAAAGTAATAACCCGGCAAACATGTTAAAAAAACCCTGATTATTTAAAAAGCAGAAAATTAAAACACACTCGAAATCAAACAATAAAAATGAACAGCAAAACAAAAATAATACAACATTATTATGTTAAGAAAAACCTTAATATCAAAACTAGCAATCACATACGAATAGTACCTCACTATACGAATTATCTTATGGACAAGTTCAACCGTAAAGCTTACTATGGGGGCACTGCAGTGTTTGCAAACCTTTTCTTTTTCCGGTTAGAGCGATATCTCCATTATGTTGTGTACGTTATTAGACGGAAGTACTTAGACTTTTCTTAATATTTTTATAAAAGAATTTTTTTTGAAAAGAGCTCTACAAAAAAGAGTAGACATTAAACTTTATGTTCCGCATTTGGATGCAGCCTTAGAACTGGTATAAATTTATTGTCAGCAGTTAAAAATTATCACTTCCCTGTGTAATTATATTGGATAGGGATGAAATTGTCGCAACATCATTCAGAAACATGCATTTTGAGATAATAATTATAAGATTTTACATGCACGTTTTACAAAAAGAAAATAAAGTTGGTTATTAGTATGATTGAGATTATTTACTTTGTGAAATGCTAATTTTAACTAAGAATGTATATAATTTGAAGAATTGGTATTAGGTGAAAACGATTTTTTATTCTATTCTTGTAAATATATCAACTATAATTATTACAAACCTCATAAATTAAGCACAGTTCAATATTATATTGTTACAAATATGAAATGTTGCTTCCCAGCAGTACTGATCATTTGGTTGCTAGGAGACGTTCACAGGCTATTTGGACGCCAAGGAGAAAAGCAGGAATTTGACTTCCGGCCTTCGATACAAAACTTGGCTACTTGGCGACAAAAGGGCATCGCGAATCTTCAAGTAGAATCTAGTTTTGTCGAGAAGTTTCTAGAATAAGACCGAAACATTGGAGAACTTCCTATGTGACGTCATATCCGACTAGAAGGTACAAATAGACAGAGCTGCTGGTCTTCGGGTTTCTTGATATATGTGATCAGATATAGGTATCGCTTTTTTAGAATTGGTGGAGGGACGCCAGGTAGGATTGAACGGACACTCATCTCGAAGAACTTCCATAGATAGATGAGTAGATTTTTATGCTCATTCTACCTTAACTACTATCTCTAAACTTTAAATTTCAGAATTATTTCCTCAGCAGCACTTATTAGTGCTTATTTGCGAGGGAAATAAATTCCTAATTTTTTCAACCTTTCTCTGCCACTGACGACTATGGATACGGACTCTGAATCGATTACTGAACAGGAAATGATCTCGAGCGCTAACTCATCCCGTGCCTCCACTCCCACACCACGAGAGGACTTACATTCAAGTTGCATACTCAGGAAACAAATCGAAAAAGAACTGAAAACTTACACCGACTCTATTGACCACTGTCAAACCTTGATACGGAACCTGGAAAGACAAGGACTATTTGATCACCCCATCTACACCACCCAATGTGCGATGACTCAAGGCTTTATGAAACAACGTGAACAGCTTACTGGTGAATACACTTCTCTAGCGCCTTGCGATGCTGCTGTCTGCACAGTGCACACCACACCACCAACCACACCACTTAAAAACACCATTAAAAGAAAAACTGAAAATGACGGATTTATTACCCCACCTAAAAATAAAACAAAAAGACAACTAAACCTCACCCCTATCCAAAGCATACCGATTCAAACTCAAAATAAATTTGCCGGACTAACAGTCTCAGAAATACAATCAGCCACAACTGTAAACCAACCCACTTTAATTAAAACTAAACCTACATCATCAAACAATCAACCATCACCTACAAAAACTTTCACAACAAAAAATCTCCCTCCACCTATCATGCTGAAAATACACAAGAACTATAGACAACAATTAAGAGAATTAACCGCGGCAGTACCTAAACTCAGGACCAGGCTATCAGGAGAATACATTAAGCTCTACACGGACACCCATGAAGACTACCGTAAACTAGCAAAAACCCTCGAAAACACACCCTACCAATACTACGTAATTCAACCGAAAGATACCAGGCCTATAAAAATAGTTTTAAAAGGACTTCCACGAGACACCCCTACCGAAGACATAGAAGAAGAATTAACTAAACTAGGATTTACATTTACTAAAGTAAACCAGCTAATCAATAGAAGAACCAAACTCCCACTTCCTGTCTTCATGATAACTTTACCAAGAAGCGAAAAAAAAACCAAAAAATCTACGATCTTACCAACATTTGCTATAAGTCAATATCAGTCGATCAATATAAATCTAATCAAATAACACAATGCTTCAACTGTAATCATTTCCACCATTCATCCCAAAATTGCCATATGGAACCTCATTGCCTAAAATGCTCAGGAAACCACCCAACTAAAGACTGTGACATCCAAGGAAAAGTAGAAGATATCAAATGTATAAATTGTAATACAATATGACATGCTGCATCATACGGGGGCTGTGTTGCTTACCCCAAACCTCCCAAAGGCTCTGAATTCAAAACATCCACTAACAAAATTCGTGAAAATACATCTTACGCCAATGCCCTCACTTCCAACCAACAGATGGCGCCACCCCAAGAAAATCAAAGTACCAAAGTTCCAGTAAAAACCAACCACAGAAGAAAAGGATCCGAAAACAACCCTGCTAATGCACTCCTCGCCGCCATAGAACAACTGAGGGAACTCGCCGAAGTATTCACCCTGATACCTGGTCTACTTACACTCTTCCCTAAAATTAAAAATGCTAAATCTAACGAAAACAAAAAATTCGCAATCCTAGAAGCCATAATGAATAACGATGATTAATAGCCCTAACCTTAATTTTAACCCCCTGGGTCTTAGGATATGTTCATGGAACGCTAATGGCGTTAAATCCAAAGTAGTAGAGCTCACCGAATTCATAATAAAATTCTCACCTGACTTAATCCTAATACAGGAAACCCACCTCAAAACCAACCAAAACTTCTATATTCAAAACTATACAGTATACAGGAATGATCGCATCACTGAGGAAGCTGCTTCCGGTGGAACCATGATTTTAATTAAAAGAAACTTGAAACATCACTCCCTGCCTACCACACCACACCAATGGGTCGAATCAACTACAATAGTTCTCACCCCTCCAAACCAAAATCCCATCACTATCTCTTCAATCTATGTACCCCCAAGCTCCGACCCCCACCTTTTCACAATAGACTTAGAAAACTTAATACAAACTAATAGCAATTGTATTCTTTTTGGAGACTTCAACGCACACCATCTCAACTGGAACTGTAATAGAAACAACACCCGAGGAAATCAACTAAATCACTTTGCCAATCAACTCGATCTAAAAATACTTTTCCCCCCCACTCCCACACGTTTTGGTCATAACTCATATTCCACAATTGACATAGCCTCCTCAGAGAATTTCAACATCCCTTCAAAATTTTTTCCATACCCGAACTCAGCTCAGACCACAACCCAGTCTTAATAGAATTCACATACAACATCCCATATGAAATCAACAACAGATCCACATACACATGTTGGTCAGCTTTCTCATCTCACCTACATGAAACCACAAATTTCTTAAAAATTGCAAATATCAATAACACCCAACAACTTGAAAATAACATACACACCCTTACTGATAATATAATTAACTCACATAAACACGCCTCTAAACCAGTCAAACACACTAGTCAAACCTTCACACCCTCCCATATCAAAGATCTAATTGAAACAAAAAACAACCTCAGAAAACAATACCAACGCTCTCTCAATCAATACATAAAAACACAAATTAACAGACTACAAAATAAAATCAAAAGAGAAGTACAAAAATTTTCACAACAAACATGGAACCTCAAACTCGAAAATCTTAACACTCAAGACAACTCCCTCTGGAATTTCACAAAATTTTTTAAAAATAAAAGATCACAAATCACCACACTCAACACTCAAAATGGAACTGCCATAACAAATGAACAAAAATCAGAAACACTAGCTGACCAACTAGAACAAAACTTCCAAAACAACCATCCCGTGACCCAACTTTTGATTCTAATGTTACACACACTATTCAAAATTACTTCTCCTCCCCCCTCCACATGAAGTCTCCACTCCCACCACTCCACAAGACATAATAGATTTTATCAAAAAGCTAAAAAACAAAAAAGCCCCTGGAAAAGACACAATAACGAACAAAATGCTAAAAAACCTACCAATCAAAATTATCTTCCTACTAACCATTATCATTAATAAAATCTTAATTTTTAACCATTTTCCCAAAATTTGGAAAACAGCTATTATCTTCCCCATCTTAAAACCAGGGGGAAATGCTCATCTCCTAGATAACTACCGTCCCATTTCTCTCCTTTCTACACTAGGCAAACTAACAGAATCCATAATCCTAGATAAACTTAAACTTTTCCTAACGGCAAATAATCTTAACAACCCTAACCAATATGGCTTCATTTCAAAACTTTCTACTCTTCACCCCTTACTAAAACTCACGGAAATCATCACCTCAGGATTCACCAAAAAACAATCCACCGGAGTAGTCTTTCTTGATATTGCCAAAGCTTTCGATCGAGTTTGGCTCGATGATTTAACATATAAAATGATTCAAAATAATTTCCCCCCCCCCTCATCCTTCTCATCCACTCATACTGCAATGATCGTTTTTTCCAGGTCAGAATTAATGACACCCTATCCACCCCACGCAAAATAAACTCAGGAGTAGCTCAAGGAAGTTTAATCGGTCCATTTCTTTTTAACTTCTACTTAAATGATATTCCAAATTATACCTTGACAACACTAAATATGTACGTTGATGATACTGCAATAGTTGCAAAATTTAAAAATCTCAAAACAGTTACTTTTGCCCTAAATAAACACCTTGAGCTACTCCAAACATATTTCAATAAGTGGAAAATCAAAGTAAATGTTGGGAACGCTGGGAAAGTGTTCGAGCATATAGGCCGCGGAGCGGCCTTCAGGCTCGGGTCGGTGAAATACAACATTACTTTGCGTTTGATTGGTTTTAAAGCATTCTGTATGATGTTATCAGTAGCTGGTCTCTGATTGGTTGTCATGGCGGTCTGTTAAAGTCGGGCTTTTGGAGGTAGTCGCTTCG
>BMAW01006796.1:55127-110705 GCA_019974015.1 Nephila pilipes
CGGCGTTTGCATATGTTTTATTTTCCTGGATGAAATTTTGTTTGATGGTTTGGATTTGTTTTTTGGGGGGTTTGGGGTATTTTTCACACCCTCCATATGATGCGAGATGTCCATGGTTTTCACAGTTTATACATTCTGGGTTTTGTATGCGCTCCTTAATGGGGCAGTCTCTGGTTAAGTGCGTTTCTGCGCATTTTAAACATCTTGGCTTAATGTGGCAGTTTTCTGCCGAATGGTGGAAATAATTACACCTATAGCATTGTGTAATTTTTCCGCTGCCTCTGTATCCTTCAACTATTACGTTCATATAGCATATCTTGGTAATTTGGAATATTTTTTCAGCTTCCGGTGTTCTAGGGATGGTGGCCAGGAATATTGGTAACAGAATTTTTGATCTGCGGTTTGTGAGTTGTACAACTCTTATTGGGTTGAAACCAAGCTCTTGTAACTCCTCGTTGATGTCTTCCGGGAGTGTTTCACGTGGGAGGCCTTTAAAAATTGCCTTCACTGGTCTTTGGAGGACTGGACGAATAACGTAGTACTCGTATTCAGCTCTGGTGGCGAGGTAGCTAATTAATTTTCGGTATTCTTCAGGAGTGTCAACATAGAGTTTAATATACTCTCCTGATAATTTGGTTCTGAGGTCTGGGATGACGTAGTGGATGGCTTTAAGTTGTTGCTTATAATTATTAATTTTAAGCATGATAGGTGGTGGGAGTCGTTCTTTAGGTTTAGTGACGACCTCGTTATTTTGAGTATTAGGTAATTCTTGGATTTCTAGATTTTTAAATTTATTTTGAGTTGTATTTATAGTTGAAGATTCCATTATGATTTCCCTTTTGGCAGTTTTTCTATTTGGGGGAGTGACGAAGCCGTCTTCGTCTTTCCTTTTTTGTGGTTGTGTCTTAGTGGGTGTAGTTGGGAGTGAGGTATGTATGGGGCAACCAGGGACAGTGCAATAAGGAAGGGATGCATACTCACCTTCCGCTGAGTTGAGGTCTGCCTGGGCCTTTGAATGTAGAAGTAGGTAGTTCCGGAATTGGTCATCGTCTTCTTCGTGGTCAGGATTTCTTCTATTTGAATTAATGAGCATCTGCATCTCGTCTCGGTAATGAACTAGTTTGCGAATTTTTCGTTGCAGTGCTTGCAGAGTTTCGCATATTTCTCTGTTGTTCATGTCATCTATGGGAGATGTTGATCTTGAAGATTCAGCAGAACTCGATTCCATGTTCGTTTCCATGTCCATTATTCGTTGTCCGGGTCGGTATTGGTTGTCGTCAAAAGAAATAATTTTATCCTTGCAGAAAAGTAAATGTAGACAAGACTCAAGCTTTAATATTTATCAAAAGAAAATTAACCCCACCACCACTTTTTTTCTAAAACAAATCCCATGGGACACACACGCAAAATATTTAGGCCTTACTTTCGCTAAACATCTGACCTGGAAAAACATATCCTAAACACAAGAGAAAAATTCCGTAAATTATCCCACAAAGTTTACCCCCTTATTAACAGAAAATCAAAAATGAACCTACAAAACAAATTACTTATTTTCTCAGCTACCATGCGTCCAATCATCAGCTATGCCAACCCAATATGGGCATATTGTGCAAAATCAAAGATTTGGGTTGGTGGAGTGCTCCGCGCTCCGGGCGCCCATTGAATTTCAACGTCAACGTCAACGTCGTCGGGTTTCTTCCGGAGTGGAAGCGATATCGTGCTTGCTTTGTAAACTGCGGATTGCTGTGTGTGTGTTTTTTTTTTTTTTTTTTTAGTGCTGCAAATTTGTGAGAAAACGATCTTGTGGTCGTCTGTGCTTCCTGTTTTTTTTTTTATTATTATTTTAAAGAATAAATTACTATTTTTCTTGTATTCTGCTCGTCGGACTGTTCACATACACACACCGGACAATTTTCGTAACAATATGAACTATTTTTTCTTACAAAACTGCTTGCAGTGTAAATTGCTTTAAAAATTTGTAATACAAGGAAATTTGTATTTAAATTGCTTTGTAGGAAAATCTTCAGATGATACAGAGCACCCAGGTTATATCTCTTCAATATTGGTCCACATTGACAATCTAACTTTGAGCTCTATGAACTGGTGTGACAGACAAATGAAATGCAAATTATCAAGTGCTCCACTAACTGGTATGTTTTCCATTTTATTAGTGTTATAAAGTAATATCAGTAATTTACTACATGTGCATATTTGTTTCACTTAATCCATGCATATTAATCAAAGCATATTTTTCAATTTGCTTTAAATTATATTGTATTGTGAGGAATTTTGAGTAAAAATAGTAAAATAAATTTTCTTTCATTAATGTCTTATCTTAATTTTTTTCAGAAGATGAATGAATTATCAGTGAGATTCAATGTGTAAATAGTTTGAAGCTGGATTCCAAAGACATAGGTTGCCAAACAGATATAACCTTGTCTGAAAAGAATGAAATGGAGCAAAAGCTGCATGCTACACAATTATTATTGCAGCTGAAGCAAAACTGGCTGATTAGATTGGCTGAAGAGAATTAGATGTAAGAATTACTTAAAATATGAAGATTATATTAACAGAAATTACTCTTGAGAATAATGGATACAAAGAAGAATGTGTTAATTTAAAATTTATTGAGGAGAACAAAAAGTTGGAAAATCAAGAGTGAAAATCTCCTCAACTGCAGTATTCATACACCTTTTTTTTTTAAATATGTTTTATCAGGTCTAAGTCCTTTATCAAACTCATTGAAACAAACAATTTATTTATTGTCAATGAATAAAATTGTATTTACTTATTTACCCATGTGTATGTTGTTTCTTATTTTCTTACTTCATTTTGATTATAATTAAATTTCTTGTGTGTAGAGAGTTAAATAAAATTTATTCAATTTATGTAAAATACATAAATGAAAAGTCTGAAAGCAAAAAGCATGTCTAAACGACTATTCTTTTAATAAAAAAATAACAGGATGACTTACAGCAGGTTATGGAATATTACAATTGCTATTTATTAGAACACACACATATCCAAGAATGATTTAGTGATGTTCTTACTACCAGTAGAAAAAAAAAACTCATGAAACTAACACTTAAAGAACGACAACAAAACATCCATTAAAAGAGCTATTATTTATGTCACAAGATATGTAACAATACTACTGCTTGTCATATTTTGAAGATTGTAAGATTCAACAAATCTCTTAAACAATATTATTACATTAATTTTTTGGAGGTGGATGGAATTCATGTCAAGCATCTTAGATGTATAATATTTATATAAATATAATTTTAAAAATATTTATACATAAGCGTAATTACATTTATCAATATGCTATATTTTAAACTTGAGTAAAAGATTAGTAAAAAAAAATAGTAACACTTTTTTCTTAGATTCAAAAAATTTAAAATTAAATTAGTAAAATTTCTGGCAAACATATTTAAAAAAGAAAGATGTACTGGTGTTTGTAAATTCCAATAATTTTCATCATATTCAATTATTTAACAATGGAAATCTTTGGCTGTGCATGCGACAAAAAGACATTTATTAAGCTAACACATTTCCATTTGACCTCGAACTTGATCAAAATTGACATGATTTTTTTTTCAAATTTTAGATTATCTAAAAAAAATTTTTCTTGGGAATATGATCCACAGCTAATTATATAAATCAGAAAATTAACAAAAACACACTACTGGTGTTTTTTTTTGGAACATGTTATGATTTCTGAAATATAATACATGACATTATGGATTTAATATACTAGTTGAATTTCAATAAATTATAAACACAGTAATTGATTAAACTTCAATTAGCATAAAATTAACATATGTATCTAAGAATTTTTTAAATAAATACAAGAAAAGAATTTAGATTCAATATGTACACATAATTTAGCAAATAAGTCAACTAATAAGTTTAATACAACACAAAATTAACTAAATGCATAACATAAAAAATATTTTCAAAGTATGCACGAATACTTTTACGGATATAAAAGAATTTGGATTTGAAATGTCAAACAATTGTGTAATTGTTTGTGAATTAGCGTGAAAGTTAGTAAAAAACATTTTATTTTGAATGTTTGATATGTACTATCAATTCAGCACGTAAATAAATTATTCTTAATTAATAATAAACAAAAATATAAAGTCTTTTCCAAAAACACTCATAATTACTTTTCCTTTGATAAAGAAGAATAAATAAGAAATAAAATGTATACTAAATAAAGTAATTATATTCCTAATTCAGCACATTACAAGAAAAAATCAAATATGACACATCAAAGCAAATATGTTACCAAGCAAAACTGCTCCACCTAAATATAATATCTGTCGCCAGAAATCGCCATAAAGCAAGTAATTATGTTAACCTCTCCAAAAAATACAAAGTATTTTAGCATAAATAAAGAAATAAAAATTGTAAAAGTCCTCTCATCTGAAATCTATATAGAACCTTTTTTCAATAGAGTTCAAAAAATTTTAAAAAATTTGAGTTAAAAATGTAAAAAACTTAGTTAAATTTCGTTGATTTCCTATTGATCAACAATTGACCGGAAGTGGGAAGGTTTGCACGAGTTTGGTTTATTGTTGTTGTCTACAAAGTCGAAAAATTTACAAGAGGCGAGAAATAATTTACAAGCAACCATTGTATCATTGCCACTCAAACAAGTAAGCATCACATATCCTGATTCGTTCCTAAGACCTATAAACCTCTTTTCTCTTGCGATCCCTTTCTCTCTCAGAGCTTTCTCGCTAGTTCTCTACTTGTCATCCATTGCTGCTTAGCGCCATATTGTTCAAACGCCGGTTTTCTTGAAAATTATTCTCCACATTTGAAACTTACGGATTGATGTGAGTAAATGGTTTAAATATATAGATTAGAAAAGAAACACGTCGAAACTTCGACTTATGGTTTTTGTGTGTTTAATTTGAATAACACCAAAGCTTTGTAATTCGAATTGCGTACTTAGTTTTTGATCGACCATTTTGATTTATGGAAGTTTTTTTTTCTCATTTTCACTCCTTTAAAATTACTATTTTCTTTTCCGAGTATTCTATTTGTAAATTTTAATTATAGTTTGTTAATTTTACAACACTTAATAACTTGTAATTTTTCAAATTTTAAGGTTAACATATATTCCATTACTGAAAACACATATCTTTGTTCACCGGCTGGTAGCCGCCATGTTCTGGAGCATATGTTTAAATTCTGGAGTCCTATTTTTGTAATGAGTTTTTCATATATATATAATTTTTAAAGCTTTATGAATAAGCCCATAATGAGGTTAAACAAATTTCTTAATACACTGATGATGTAATAGTTATTTAAAAACAAAACTAATTAAGAATTAAAAAATTTTTATTAGCAATCTGTTATGTTCTGTGAATGTTTGAAATGTGCATTTAGATGAAATTGCACTTTTTACCTGTAAAACAATGGTTGACATAATAGCTAATTATTTTTTCTATCTATATTGTATTTTGTTGGGGATGCTATTTTACTTTTTCTTGAGAATGCAAATAATTATGCAAAAAATACTTAGGAATGTTGGAATAACTAATCTCAAATCCTTAAGGATTTGTTGACTTTTTTGTCGCAATGTAGTAATGTATATAAACCTTCAATCGGACAAGTAAGATAACTATGAAATAGCTATGTAGCACTAACATGTGCAAAATTCTATGAAATCAAGTAATAACATTTAAATTAGTTATTTTTGTTTCTCAAAAATAGTTTGGTAAATCTAACCCGAAGCTTAATATTTCTGAAAAATGGGTAGTAAAATTGGTGGAAATTTCTAATGTTTTTATAAATTCCTACTATTAGTTCACATTCTCCATATATGTATCTTGTTCCAATTTTCAATCATTAATAAAAAATACATTTTATTCATCCTCTCAACTTCAAATACATTTTTTTAAAATTTGTAGTGGATGACACTTCATAATACAGTTTTTACAAATATTAATTCATTAATTAAATTTAATTGGTGAAAATGCAATTTAGCCCAACCACTTGGAGTGACTTCAAAAATTGCCAAACTTGGTGATTTTTTTTTTCGGCTGAATGTTAAGTCCATGAAGCGGGCCAAGGTACCACATTTGGTCAAATATCACCAAATAATTCCTGTCGCCAAGGGTGGTTGGGCTAAACTGCATTTCAACCATTTAATTTACTGGATGAATTATTTTGCCACTTAATATTGCAATTTAATCATTTGTATATACAGGTTTATATTAATTGTAATTATTTAATAATAAGTAACTAAAATAAAACATTTCTTTGTTTACCTAAGTAGGATTTAACTTAATTTTTTTTTTTTTTTTTACATATTATTGGTTAATATTAAAGATAAAAAAATCTATGAGTTTTTTAAAACCCATTCAGTGAGGAATAATATAAGGCTAAACTTAATTTTCTACTCAACTAATGCAGCAATTCCTGTCATTCATTTCAGGCTGAAAATTAAATGGCTAATCTGAATTTTAATGTGTATGAATAGAAAATTAATGTCAATCTGAAAAATTATGTGTTTAACCTGTTTTTTTTTTTTTTTTTGCTGTTGTTAAATCCTAAACCAGATTCCCAGGATAGCTTAAAATATATTGAATGAAAATTTGTGGCAGATTTCAGAAGTATTTATTTTAATGGTATAGCTTTTGTATAAAATCATCTTAATATGGTAATTCTTCTCGTAATTTTATGTATAATTGATACTTAATGATGCCACCACTTTAAATTAAAATTATAAAAGGAAATTTTACTAGTCATAAAAACATCATTTTCATTTAAATTGCAAGGATTTTCCCCTGACTTTTTCTCGTGACATCGTTTATTCTTCCAAACTTTTAGAAAAAGAACTTAAAAACTCAAATTTAAATTTTGTTACTACCTTATATCTTTATATATTGCAAAAATGAAATGTAAATATACAGAGATTTATTAATTTTAGTTAGGAATTGATAGCCACTTTTATCCACAAATTAGTATGAGAATATGAGAAAGCAAAATTTCTTGTATCATTTTCTTAAATTTAGCCACTTAGTTTACAATTTTACAGTTAATTTGAATCAAAAGACTCGCTAAAATTAAGCAATTATCATTCTGCAGGGGGGGTTTCTATCTAAAATTGGTTTAAATTGAATTCTGAAATTACTATGTATAGTAATATGTATTTATTATTTATATATTTTTAAAAATTAGTTTTTTTCTATAATTTAAAATTTTCCTTCACAGCAGAGGATGGATGAGAATAGCAGTGATGATGAGAGTTTTTTTAGAAGGAAAGCTCTCTTTGTGCAATCACCAACTCGTCCAATAACATTGGATACTATTCCTCTAGATGGGCACGAGTTTATACACAAATCTAGGCTGGAGCAAGATCGTATTGTAAGGCCCAATAAATTAAGTGAAAAGGAGAAATTGAAGCATCATGCTAGGGAAATGGCCCGTGAATTTATCGAATATGCAGAGAAACTGAACACTGATAAAGAAAGTTTGAGAGAGAAGTTTCCTCTGACTGTGGAGTTGCCTGAAAAAAATGAGAGGAAATGGTGCAAATTTTGCTTGGGTTCTGAAATATATAATGAAATTTACAATGAAGTTTATGAGAATGAGGAGTCTCGCAATGTAATAATAGAGGGCCATTCTCCTTTGTTGAGCATTATTGTTCACCTTGAGCAGAAAGTGGTAAAATCAGTGCTCAAGTTTTTACGTCGATGGTGTAAAGCTGTTGGTATGAGGAAGTCTATTGGGATGTGGCTGTATTGTCTTCTAGCTTGTTTGGAAAAACCGATTGATCAGAATTGCCAAAAAATGATAGCACGTCTTGAAGATACATGCAAGAAACGGTTGAAGGTTTGTGAAGAATCTGAGAAACAACAATTGCATGTCATGCGTGAAATTGTAGATCTATATTTTAGTGTGTATTAGAGTAAGGTAGATAAATATGTGCTGTCATAAAGTTGAAAAGTATTTGGAAAAATTTTGTTTTCACTTTAATTGTTGTAAAAAATATTTATTTTGTAAGATTAATTTTTAGCTTCCTAATTTCTTTTTTTTTCCCCCTTTATTTAATTATTGGCGTTTGTACTGTTTTAAGTGAAATCAAAGATGTTTTTTTTACATCTACAGATCCTGAAATATTTTTGGATTTAAAAAAAACTGTAATTAATACAGCTGTTTTCTGTAAAATTTTATTATAAAATAAAGTTTTGAAGTAGAAAGCATCAATATCGGTATTTCATGTGTATTCTGATAGAATAACTTTCTTAAATCTAATTGAATATTAATAAGTGTACGATTCATATTAAAAATATTGTGTAGAACTTATTATTACAGATAAAATTGTTTTAATATCATTGTCTTATTTTTTAAATCTCTTGCTGATAAATTTTTTAAGTATATAAACTTTAAACAGAATTAAAACTATCTTTTCTCATTTAGTTAAAGAATGATTTGAGAAGTATTTTCGCTTAAAAAAACTATTTCTTTTAAATTTTTGCTTCCTAAGCTGCATTCCCCCCCCCCCTTTAATTCATATATTTTACAAATATTTCTTTTATTTTGTTTTTGGCTTTTTTCAAAATAGATTGGTTTTGGCATTAAAAGTTTGTAATATTGTCCACATAATTGTTATGCAAGTTGTGTATTCTTTAAAGTGAAAACTCATTTTTCTAATGTTGCATTTATATCTTTGTGAAAATATTAGCCATTTGATTAGTTTGCAATATCTTCATGTTATTTTCTGGTTTAATGTAATAAGTATGCAGAGATTTTTTAAAAAAATGTTGAAATTCTTTGTATTTGCTTGGTTTCTTTTCTTAAGTTGAGTAAATAATTTTGTTAAATTTTGATTTTTAATATCTGCAATTGTACACTATTGTGTTGATGAATAAAATTCAGACATGTTTTACAAAAATAAGGACATTAATTTTTTTTTTGATGTAAGCAATTTGTTTTTCATACTTTAGATATTTTTCGATGTATAAATATTGTGAATGTGTTTGTATTGTGTTTCTTGGATGTCCATAATCGTGTAGATTTTAGATTTTTATAAAATTCCTTTGGTGTTTGTGATTTTTTATTTTGATCTTTTTTGAATTTTTACCTTCTAATGTGAAACTTGCTATTCATGTAATACTGCTCTATCATTGTCAATTTTTAAGTGTATTTTATGTCGAATAAAAGATAAAAAATGTATCAAAAATGTTAATTTTTTTTGAACATTGTGTATAAGTGTTGCTGTTTCAGAATGGCTAATTAATTTATTAGTAATACATTTCAAACTGGTAGAGCATGAGTAAATTATTTGCTCAACATATAAGATTAAGCATTTTGCTGAAATATTTTTAAAATATAGAACTTAATTTAACTAAAGTTCATTAGTTGAAGTTATAATCATTTTCATTTCGTGGATCAATTTATCACAAATAGATATGACATTGCACTAAGACGTAATATTGCTGGAAGTTTTAAAAAAGAATAGTTGAGCATTTCATTGAATCTTCTTTTACTTAATAAAATTGAAAAATGAGAAACAAAACACATTTTTCAAACTCAAAGGGTTATACCATAAAATTTGACTGTATCTTGAAGGTTTCAAGTTTTCAATCTTTTATTGAAATTATGTGTTAAACACATAAGTTTAGTTTTTTTTATAGGATTTGAAAAGAATGGTGGCTTAAAATATTTCATCATTTGATTTATGGATTCTAAAAATAAATTTAAAGAATTTTTCAATAAAATAAGTATACTTTATTAAGCTGCAACTTGTAAATCATGAATTTGATTTATAATCTATTTGTTTATTAATAAATATTTCTTTACATTTATAAATGATACATTTAATCGTAAATGACTCAGAGTATACACACCTGCAAATGTTGAAATATTTCAATTGGGAAGTTGTACATAAATACATTAAAAATATCCATTAAAGACCTGTCATACTACATAAAAGAAGCTCATAACATGGAACTGGGTCTTGTATAATAGGGAAGAGGGGTCTATATATACATATGTGAATTAAAGGCTCATTACAACATACAGTTCAACAAGTCCACTGTTGAATGTTTGACGAAATTTATAGTAGTGTGATGGAATGACAGGCAGCAAAAAGAGAAAGTATCAGTTTGAAGCCGACAAATATGTTAAAGTACAATACAGTTGGACCTTGTCAACTCATATTAAAGGAAATAGGAATGAATCGGGATGTGTAATGCTCGTTTTTTTTGTAAGTGGCAACAATGAAATAATTGCTGGTAAATTTGGCCTTTTTTTTTTTTTTTAAAGATTGCCAAGTTATTTATTCACTATATTCTTTAGCCAAATTGGTTTATTCTGTGAAAGGATCTCATACTGGGGGGGGCCCCCCGCCTGAATGTATATTGTAACAAATTGATGTTGTTAATTTTTAATATATCTATTTTTGTTATTTCATATTGTTATTTTCTCTTGCTATTTTAGATTTTTAAGGTATTGAGAATGTAGCTGGTGTTAAATGATTGCCTGTTTAGCTTTTGTAAGACTTTTTTTTTTTAATTACAGCTTTAGATTATTATCGAAAATCTTCAGCCTGCTTGATTTTGAATGTGCTCTTTTTGAAGATTTGAGAATGAGTATTTCACTTCTTTCTTGATTAAATATGTTGATCAATTTGATTTGCACTTATCTCTATCGTAGAAAAGAGGTATAATAGAATTAAAAGGGTAAGAAATGAACTGAGACAATTTAATAGAAGAGACATTTTCTGATAGGTATGTATATAAACTAACATTTTTGGTGAATATGAATTACCATTTTTGTTTTTTATTATTTTAAATTTTTTTAATTATAAAACCCCCCCCCCCAAAAAAAAAAATATTAACAGATTCACTTTTTTTTTAAATACCTTAAAATTTTCTGATAAATTATGCCTTAAAATATTTGAATCTTTCAGTTTTGTGTGAGTTGTAATATTTGTGAAAGTGGCAAAGGTTATTGCAAGTTTCATGTTATGTTTATAATAAAATGCTGTGAAACTCTCAGTTGTCATTAAGATAATATAAGTTTGGCGTAGACCTTTCGAATGAGTACAATATTAGAGGGAGAATAATTTTGACATTTGGAGAAGCACAACCTACAGATCTATAAATTGCAATTGTTGCTAAAATCTACAGGGCTAATATATTACTTTCTACGAACAGGTATAACTTGTAGCAATATTTTTCACTTTCCTGCAGCTGTTATTAACACAATAACTCACGGTTTAGTAACCATGAACCCAGACAATTGCGAGTTAACAGGATTCAATTCTATTGAAAAAGGATTGTCATTTTTTATCGGAAAGAAAAATTCATAAAGTTGAAGAACTAAGACACGCTAAATTCGAAGATCTTAACATTGGTGCCATTAAAACTTTGTTGACCCAAAGACTGGTGTGTGTTCCTTAAAAGTTGAGAGACTTAACAGTTCGACCAAATGGCGTAATTAAAAACGTTGAAAATCATTACTTGGATTCATATCTAGATAACTTTACGTGCTGTTGTATTAAATTGATATATAGATGAATTTACACCCATTCGTTGCTTTCTTGAATAAAATTAGGTATTTAAGGCCGTCTAATGATTAGCGCGCGGCTGAAATTGTGCCAAGCTTCATGGTTTTGAGAAGACTACACAAGTATCAATTATTTACAATTTTTCTGAAAACTCAAGTTCAAAGTCTCTACAAATAGAATCTCTCAGGGGCTTACATTCTTTTGGTAGGTACGGGTTTCAAGAACCGGTTTTTGAGATGTTTTCTTTCCCGTGGCGTTTACTGTCTTTGGTAAACACGGGTGACGCGTCCCCTAAATATCCTAGCAATCCTTCTCTGTTTTCAACATTTCTTGTCACAATTGGCTTCTGTTTTTTCTCTCCGGGACTCATCTTCGAGTATTGGGCCGCCCCCCCCATGTTTCCGAAAAAAAAAGTTTGTAAAAGAAAGGCAAAAAAAACCCCACCTGTTTTCTTCCAATTTATGATGCAAGTTGTTTCCACTAGTTTTTTCAGTTGATTTGAGGCTCTTTTTTTAATTTTGCCTTTTTTTGTTTAATTTTTCATTGGGGATTTTAAAAATAAAAATTTAATTTTATAACATTGACACCAATTTATGTTTTTTGACCTGACCCGCAGGTTTGCTGTGTGTGGCGACCCCTTTTGGTAGTAAATAGAGTCTGGAGGCTCTGTTGCGTTCCCTTTGACCCATGCTTCGTTGTAGTCGGGTGGCAAGATTGAGACCGCTCTTGTCAATCGGCTGGTAATTGTTTCAGAGGGGTTCTTCTCAAACCCCAAAGACATTGCATCGTCGTTAGTAATGCAGTTAAGGGTACCTCGGGAGAACCGACGGATCCTCACCTGAAGCTGTATTATTATACTTCAGTGTCACCTCTAATGTAAGTGCCGGACCTGACATTTGTCTGACGACCGGCGGCTGTCTCCTCTTGTTGGGTGGAGGCGCACGGAAATGAACTTCAAATCCTATGGACCCAAACTCTTTTTCGTGCCGTGATAGAGATCTTAAACCATCAACCTCCTCTCTTTCTATGGAATTCGAGCATGGATTGCAAAACCAAATTACCAATTAAATATCAAAGACGTTACAACTTGTTGTATTACCAAATAACAATAATAATTGTAGAACTTTTGGTAATAAAGAAGAAAAACACCGATAGATTACTTAAAAATGTTTCTACAATTCTTATAAATAAAACTGTGCTCAGAATGGTAGGAGATGATGAAACAGTAGAGAAACAAAATAAGGGCAATATTTTAATTGAAATGTCAAACATTAAACAAGCTGAAAATGTTTTAATTTTTGAAATATAAGTATCCATTCAATTGCAACTAAGCAGCCATTAACTACATCACGTTACTCTTCAAATTCATCTCGTGGTGTTATATCGGAACCGCAACTTTTCTATGATACGGAAAATTCTATATTAGAATCTTTAGCATACCAAACATATTGTACTGTGCGACGAATAACAATCCGTTGTGGAGGTCAAATAATACCAAAAAAAACATTGAATGCTTCAATGGCCCTATATTGCCTAAATTCATCAAAATAGCCTCCCGAATTACCTCATTCTACCATACATACCCAATCCTCACTTTTGCAAATACCAAACTTTTGGGCATTATATACCAGCCTGTCTTGGTCAACAAACCAGTCTTCTACGTTCCGTCATAGGGCACGAAAGCCAAGTACTGCAATTCGGAGTTTATCTGCTCCAGTTGTAAAGGCGACCTTCCTGCCTATTGTTTCAAATCCCAAAATAAATATCCGAAAAAGAAATTCAAACCGTAAGAATAAATCAAAATATTTCGTTTAGAGAAGCTAAAAAAATTATAAATGCAAGCACCCCCACAGTTGGTTTATCATACGCATCTGCTCCAAGAAATAACTCGGCTAACCAATCAAAAGTAAAAACCTAAGATACTACTACACAAGCAATGACAATATTAACAGGAGCTCCTAGTCATGCGGCTTCATAGACTGTGATTTCTATATCCAAACCACCTACAAGCGAAATTCAATCTCCCCATAAAAACCTACCTTCCACTGTAACAGGCATCCACTCAACTCGAACCCAAGCATTAAAATTAAAGCCACAAATTAATACCAGAATCTCCTCAGTCAATCCATCTCCTAAAAATTCAGGTACTTCAGGATATAAATAACAATTAAATCGACTGAAAACAAATGATAAATAAATACATAAAAAACTACGTACATCTAAAAATAATTCCCCAACGAAAATCAATACAAGTTCATTAAATAGGCAAATAAAAATGTTAATGACGAATCTAAATTAGCTGATGATGCAATGAAAGTTTATTTATGGGACGAAGAAGAGATGTTACGGATGACTCTTCTGAGTCATCTCTGAAATAGAAGGTATTTTTTCTTTTCCTTTCTTTTTCATGGTATTTTTCATTTCTTGAAATTGTTGAGGCTATAAAAATAAAATCGCAGAAATAAAAGACATCATCAAACTAAAAAACGTATTTAACTGAAAAAGACAAAATTAACGTCCACCATTTTAGCATTTTCAGAAAATAATATACTACACAAAAAGCGAGTAGGGCTATGGCACGCTAACCTAGTCACTCAACTTAATTTGCAAGCTAATTTTCAAACGGTTGCCATCAGAATCCACATTTAAACATTAATAACTGTCTGCACTTGACACCTGCTCCAAATACCTGCATTAACAACACCCTTTTCAACCATCTCATAAATCAGCCTTTTATTTCACGGGGGGATTTCAATGGTTACAGTTGTATACAGGGAAACAGAAAAAAAAAGTAACCAAAGAAGAACTCAAACAGAAAAGTCATTTCCAACAAGAATCTATACATTTTAAACAACCATCAACTAACTTACTTTCAGACACCTTCAAGGACCTTTCATTCAATAGATTTAGCAATTTTATCTTCAGTTTTACATTTTGGGACATTTAAAACATACTCATACAAAATAATAGTGATCACCTTCCAATTATATTGGACCGTGCAAATTTCATCCAACATAACTCCACTTACAGCAATAGATATATTTATGAAACGGTTAACTGGTTACTCTATTATTGCTGATATATCCGAATAAATAATACATTCTCACAACATTCATGAGATTACAAAGGACATCACTAACAAATTAACTGAAAGGGTAAACTCATGTATTAAAATAGCCTCTTACAAACTGAGAAATCAATCGAAACCTTGGTGGACTGCAAAAACGCATATAAAATCAAAAATAATGGTATTTTTCGAAGATATCCTACCCTTGCCAGTTTTATTTCTTATAAACAAAGTAAGGTATTTTTTTGAAAAATTCAGAGGTGAAGTCAAAAAGAATCCTGGATGAGATGCATAGAAAATACTAAAGTAGCATTACAAACAAACAATTGTGGGAAAGAGTTAAACGTATCAACGGAGTTTTCACGAATAGACAAATTTCAATTTTGGGCAATTTAATACTCCGATCATATCATCCCCAAAAGATTCAACTAATACAATAGTCTTATTTCTCTCTCGTATTTCCAGTTCTAATATCTATTCTGATAATTTCAAAAAAGTAAAAATTGCAGTTTAAAAAAAGAAAATAAATTTTACTACGAGATACAATTTTGCATATAATAGTAGTTTCACTTTCCATGAATTAAAAATTATCTCTCTCATATTCATAAATCATCTCCGGGACCAGGTAATACCCCCTATGAAATCATAAAACATTTGTCATACAATCCTTTAAGAAATCTTTTAAAATTTAATATAATAAAAATAATATAGTGCGCCTGCGAAATGGAAAAGTACCCTTTTTGATGTTTTTTAATAAACAATTGCCGTTTGAATGTATGGAGTCCAATATCCTCATATGATATTAATTACATTCTAATTGGGAGTCCGTTGTGTTCATCTCCAAACTGGTGATATTTGCTACTATTCTGAAAGACGAGCTGTCCTTTCAAACGAGTAGGTGCTACAGTCGTCCATATAGGTGACACGTACAATATAATTGATTTTAAAATGGTATGTAGAGCAGAGTTTTGTGCTTGATCTCCAGCATACTCTTTCGAGAAATGAAGCAACTAAGCAATCTGCTCATTCTGGTAGCCTTTTAGTTGATTTCTCGAATGTGATGGGTAAAGTTTAATTTGACGTCTAAAAATAACCCTAAGCACTTGCATTTAAAAATCCAGGGGACAGTCTAGTCAAAAATGGTGACTTTTTGGTAAATTGTCGATGTACCGCTGTTTTGTAAAGAGGAAGCAGGCGCTTTTAGATGCATTGATTTTAATTTTCCAGTCAATTACTTGGAGCTGTAATCGAAAAAAGTAATTCTGCAACCTATTTAAAATTTTCCAATCGCAGATCCTTTGGAACATGATGGTAATATTGTCAGTATACATAGCAAAATGAGTGTTTGCCAATTTCGGGGTATCATTGATGTTCAAGGAGACTAATAGGGGAGGCAAAATACTCCCCTGAGGAAAAAAAATGACAAAAAATATTATTCTATCAGTTTTAAAGAATAACAGATTTTACAAATAAATGTTTAAAATCACGCGTGAGTGAAAAACTAAATAAAAATATTCATCTCGTGGTATTTCTATGCATTAAGTCATTATGACATTTTAACTCAATATTTACATATCCTGGCTTTGCTATGGAAACGTCACAAATTCCTCCAATATTCATCGATTCTCCCGTAAGCTCATGAAGGGCAGTAAGAATATTTATTGGTTGCTGAAAAGAATTTTTCAAACTAGTGATTGATTAGCTAATCAAAATATGAACTCTTTCTCAAAGATGATCCAACGCATCAACAGATGATTGAAATTTATTTCTACTAATGTATCCATACGATTGCTATAATTAATGATCATAAGCGATTGCAAAATTATTTTTTCCAACTCAATGATGTAATTAATCTCATACGAGCTTAAAAATATTAAACTTACATTAATTTAAAAGGGAAAATATTCGACAAAAAAAAGCAAAGGTGGCAATTTACTCACTTGACCACAGCCATTTCAGTATATTATCTTATTGGCCAAATGACAGATATATCTATTCAATCAATAAAAATGCAAAAACTATTCAGAAAATTTGCTTCTTCACTTATCCTTTTTACAACGTTTTTCTGAATTTCACTTGGTGTGTGAGTGTGTGTCATCAAATTTTCGATCGTTAATTTAACCAACTTCCCATCAAGCTAGAGCTTTGAAATTTTGGGAATCGTTCGTACTGGCCTAACAATGCAATATTTAGACGTTTGCGAGAAGTTTTAACTAATATTTCAATAAGTCTAAATATTCTTTCCTCTCGGCGCTTTTAGGATTGAGGAAAAAATTTCTTTCCCCCTCTGGGAACACCGGGCACTCCCCACACCACATGAGGCCTCGTAAAACTATTGTACTCACAAAGGGGAGATACTATCTCCCCTTTACTACCTCCGAGATAGTAAGGGCTGCTGACTTTTAGTCAGTAATCATTCGCAAGAAAGAACGTTTCCAATATTTGGCACCATGTCTTATCACAATAATTTTTTCTGCATTCTGATTCCCATTCTTTTTTTAATAGAATGACTTACAAACTTTCAAATACATGTTTTGATTTTATGAGTATTATGAATTTTTTAATACTCTCACAAATGTCTCTTTTTAAGTGAATTTTAAAATTAAAAATAACTAACAGTTTTAACTAATATTTCAATAATTTTCTCTAATAAACTTTGCCACCATATAAAAACGTTGGTTTTTATATCGAATTTTTTCTTTTTGTATTTGTCCGAATCATATAAGGTAATCGCTGAAATTTTATTTTAGCCCCTGTCTTGGCGATGGAAAATAAATCAGAGCCAAATCACGCCCAATCTAGAGTTGTATTGAAGTAATTTCTGATTCATTTGCATTAGAAGGATTGCAAATTGGCACATCTACTGAACGTAAGGCGCCATTTTTATTTGCCGCCAAGGCTGGGGCTGAAATAGGATCCAATCCAGATTATCATATAAAATATAGAGTAATTTAAGCTATAATAATATAATTAAAGCTATAATTAAAATATAGAGTAGTAGGAGCTCCATCGAGTAAGGATTTTTAACTGTCCTCTTTGTGATTTGGTGGAGCCAATGGATCGGGCTCACCTCCATCTTGCTCATCGCTCTATGGTGACACTGAGACGGTATTGTATTGGTGAGGAAGAGAACTTTTAATAAGGCAATGAGTTCGGTCATTTTTTACGCTTTGTGTGTGTATGTGTGAGATCATGTGTATTCATCTTTGTTGTTGTTTTTCCTTCTGTATTGCCTTGCCATTGGAAATAATAATAATAATAATAATAAAAAAAAAAACGTTTTGACTTGTGCAATTTACTTTTCTTGCTTCGCAAGATCGTGCAGTATCTTTGGCTTCTTGTTAGCTCACGTAGTTGGCGAATAAACTCTATTTTTACATAATTAATCGCTCTAAGGTGATATCGCACTTTTTAGCAAGTAAATCCTTCGCCGGGTGTATGTGTTTTAAAATCACTTACTGTTGTGCTGTTCCTTGAGATATACAAGCCACTGTATACCATCTATATTCAATAAATTATATTTTAAAACAAACTTGATTTTGCCTGAAGACTTCAGACACAGATATTTTAGTTCAGAATATGAGTTTATTATGTTACCTGAATAAATTTTAATTGTTTTGAAGGAAACAAGATGATACTGAGAGTCTAGATTTTTTTTTATTGAAGCTGACTGTAAATAGCTCTGCGGGCAAACGCATTGTATTTATTCCAAGCATTACTTTAAAAAATGAAACGTCTTGAAAATTTTGATGTAAAATATAATATACGTCTTGACTTCAATTATATTTTTCTAAGTTGAATGGATGCCTACACTATACGTATATACGTCTTGAAAATGTTTATATATATATATATATATATATCTGTGTGTGTGTGAGAGAGAGAGAGAGTGTAATTTACTTAGAATGAAGTAGGCAAAAGAAAATTGCTTCGATTCGGAGAGATTAACTTTTTGATATCCTCCATTCAAATCACAAAAGTACAGATGGATAAGAGTTTATTTCTAGGTATAAAAATGGGCGGTGTTTTGAATCAGTCTCAGACGTCGCTAACACTAGAATCAAAGCTGTTTTAAGCAGAAGTTATTAGAGTTCAAATTCTAACACAAGTGTTTTTTGTATTTTGTTAAGTGATTTCGGTCTTAGAAAGATGGTAAAATGCTGAAAATTGAAAAAGAATACGTTGCACTCTTTCTTATGATGCATCCTTGTTCTTGTGAAAACGGTGCTGCGGCGGGAACTGGAAAAAAACATTAAAAAATGGGTAAATAAAGCCATTTCTTTTTTTTTTTTGGCTATAATTACCAGAATGGGATGAATTAGAATATGATAATGTTTCATTCTCATTTAATTCAAACTGGGGATAGATATGAGGGTTCCATACATGTTAGAGTCAATTTAATGACTCGAAGATCGTTTGCCTTTAGGGGGCTCATCTTCTTTTGACGAGTACGGCCATCACGCACCCGAAGGACCCCAGTTATCTTTTCTCCCTATTTTTTTTCTTCCCTGCATCTAAACTACAGATAATTATCATGCTGATCGTTGGTTTACCAACCCGTATGCTTGCCGTGTGTGGCGTCCCGTAAGGAGAAAAGTGGAGTTCTGGAGATACCTTTTGTGTTCATTCTTCGTTTTGGTAACATGAATGAGCCCGTTCCTGTCAATAGGCTGTTAATGGCTTCTGAGCGAATCTTCTCGATCCCCAAAGTCCATGCTTAAGGGTTAGTATTGCTGTTAGAGGTGCCTCGGGTGATCCGAAGGATTCTCATCCAAAGCTGCAATGCTATACTTCAGTGCCACCGCTGATGTATGTGCCTTGCCTGGAAGTTGTTAGATGATCGGAGGGCTGAATCCTTGTAGGGCTTCGTGGTGGGTGGAGGAGCACTGGAATGAACAACGAAAATTCTTTTTGGATCCAAAAACTTGTGCCCTGATGGAGACCTAACCCATCAACCTCCTCTTCCGTCCTAGAAGAAAGAGCAATAAATTTGCAGCATGAATAATAATTTTTTTTCTTTATGCCCAAATGGAGGTCTATCTAAATCACCCAATTCAACTATTTGAAGAATCCTGGGTTATTTAATTTCAATGCTTATTTGTTACAATGAGAACACATAATATCTAATTTTTACAGCAATATCTCTATTTCTGATAGATAAGGTTATCTCGAGTAGTATAGGAACGGTAAAGACTAATCGTAAAATGCGTTCCGGGGATTTTTTCCCCTTGAAGTTTCCTCGGAGAAACAGGCTTCATCTCTTATAAATCTGCATCGTAAGGCCCATTTTGATATCACCATCGTCCCTCATAAAATTCTCATTTCTTTCAGAGGAGTATTATCCGCAGCGTATTTATTAAACGTGTCTACCGAATAAATACTCGAAAATGAGTCGGACTAAAAAATATACTAAGTGAGCTGTATTACATAGGAATGGCAATGTTCTTCCTACCAAGCATCCTGAACTTTCAGAAGACCATATGTAACAAATCTGCTGTAATTTTCTAGTACCAAATATTTGGGCATTAAAAACTGACTATTGATGTAAGCCGACATGCGCTCGTTGTGCTGAGGTAGATCATAACAGTGCGGAATGTCAATAAAAGAAGCGATGTGGGAATTGTAGTGGTAACCATTCTTCGTATTTCCGTTCTTACCCAACATGGACTACGGAGAAGAAGATTACTACTTGAAAATAATGAACAATATTTCATGTCAAGAGGCTTGATGTATAGTGTTTTCATGCTTACCAGTCTCTAATGTTTCTTATGCAACAGCAGCTAAAAAAACTTTCAAATCAAGCTCTATACAAATTGAATCAAAATAAAATACCTCTTCCAATAACTCATCTTTGTCATCCCCAAAGAAGAGTTAGGAGTATAATAATACAATCTCCACAGTTAAATACAACAGCAACAAATACGATCGTCAGCGAGAAAATAAAGACGGAGGGTGGAAAAAAACCCTAAGATTCCCAAAATTAATGATCCCCTAGATTTATTCCTGCATTCATCAGAAGAGGAATATAACGTGGTAGGGAATCGACCAATGATAAGACCAATCGACATCTAGCTCCGTAAATAGAGTGCGAAGAACTATTGGTCTCCTTTGTTTCTTGGAACTGTCGATATTTACAAACTGTACATTATATCTATTCACCAACCGATATACGTTGCTCTTCAAGAGATATTTTTGAAAAGCACATTGACAACTAGAGTGCGTGGATATAACTGCGAAGACGGGATGTTGATGTTTCTGCAGCTTCAACAGGCGACGTATGTTTACTAGCATCCTAACTCTAACCTAATAGTTTCATTAAATTATCCACAACAGTTCTGACTGTGGATGTACGGATTCACATCCACTCTTTAATCACAGTATGTTGCATTTATCTGCCACTCCATGATGTTGTGTCACCAATGGATTTGAATCTCTCAGTTTTCCAATTACCAGCTCCTTTCCTTTTGCTAGTTGCCTTTAATGGACAGTCCTCAAGGGGACGTGGTGATGTAAACTCAAATGGACTAAAGATCAAACATTTGATCTCCGATCACTGTCTCGGTATGCTCAATGCCGATGAGAAGATCTATTTTCATGCACTCACTTGGTCAATTCGTTCCCTGGATCTAGCCATTTTCTCGTGAACTCTGCTACAGCAGTTGAAATTGGAGGTGATCTTCATAATAGCAATAATTTCCCACTCCCAGTCTCCATGGCTAATGTTGATGAGAGACGCTTACAACCAACCACATATAATTTCCTTCGGGCAGATTGGTTTCTTTCACAAAGTGAGCACTTATAACAGGTGCAATGGTTTAGAACAGAGATATAGATGCTGCTGTCCGAAACGTCACTGACTCGATTATTGACGCTGCAGATACAACGATTCCGAAAATTTCCAATTCGCAACAGAAGATGAGTAAGCCATGATGGAATAAGGAATGTCGAATGTCCTGCATGGATCCAAGGGGATTGTGGGATATTTTCCGATGATACCCCACAACTGAGATTTCCAGGGTTTAAGAAAACAAAAGCTTTGGCTCGTAGAATAAGAAGGCATAGTCAGAGAGAATCCTGGATTAAGTATGTCTCTTCCATTACATCGCCTACCATTATTTAAACCTGATGTAGATGAAAGCTGCTAATAACCTATACGGGATATTTTTAATCCTGATAATGGATACTACCAATACTTTTCAAATAAAAGTACTATGCGTTCTATTTTTTTGTTTGGTTTGATTAATGTCGCATTCGTTGCAACAAGGGCTATTGGCCTCGTAATTTACACCTAAGCTTGTAAAACCCTCTCCTAATTTCCACACCATGCCAACGGTAGGACTTGGGGACCCTACTGATTTAACGTGCATCAGCTCCGGCTATCCTCACCAGCCTGTGCTTTCATTTACATTTTCTTGGATTCAAATATTTCATTTTAAATTGAGAGTGAAAGTTAAATATTTTAAAAGAGAGATTGAAAATAAAAGCTTTGTGTTTGATGGATTGCATTTAGAATGTGTGATATGAATTATATAGATGTATAAGGCCCGAATTGTGTGGGAATGAGTATGGAGTAGAAATGTTTTAAAAATATCTATAATGAGTTTTAACATACATTGATTTCTCAACTTAACTTTTGAATATTTCTACATAATTATTTGCTTCAATTGTGTACCTGAGAAAAATACATTGATTTTAACTTAACTTTTGAATATTTCTAAAGAATTCTTTGCTCTAATTGTGTACTTGGAAAAATACATTGATTTCAACTTAACTTTTGAATATTTGTACAGAATTCTTTATATATTATGAATTGCAAAAAGTCGAACAATTATGTTGAGAGAACTGCTTAATTTATTTATGTATCAAATCGAACAATTATGCGAACCCCAAATAAATCTTAATTGTTTATTGGAAATTATGCAATATTCACATCATGTTTCTTAATTTTATTTTCAATTGATAAAAACAGTAGTGTATTAAAATTTCTTATACTTGTTATGTTTTTCAATGTTTATTTGTCACATAAATTGGTTACAAGACGATTTTTCAAAAGCGAAAGATTTTATCTGAAGTGTGTAAAATTTCTTTGAAGTTCTTATCCATACTGAAGAGCAATACATTGCATAGACCCAACACATTTAAGGATAAATCAATTAGGTTATTCAGTACAAATTACTGGAAAAAGCAATTTAAAGAAATCCTTTAAATAACAATATTTAAAGTTGATGATTCAGGCAATGTGGATTAATAGTATGTAATTTAAGAAGTACAAGTAAATATGTATACCAGTTACATGTTTTGGTATAAAATTAACCCATCATTGAAACAAATTGGGGATATTGGTGATGTTATTCGTTATTAACTTTGTAAAACAAAGGAGACAAAAAAAAAAAAAAAAAACTAGAGATGAAAATATTTTACAACTGTTGTCTTAAGGATTTTGTGTCACTTCTTTCCCCCTCCATGTTCCTCAAAATTTATTTTGATTGAAAATTTGTTAGACTGGCCTCAGAGAGGGTTAGACCTTCAAGCAAAATTTAACAGTAAAGCAAGTGAGAGTTTCACTGATCACATAAGTTATTTCAAAACATTTTAACCTTTAGAATTCGGCTGATATTCAGTCAAAATTATTCTTTTCACTTGGCGATTTTAAGATCGAGGAAAAAATTTCTTTACCCCACTGGGAAGTTCAAGTTCGCCATATGTGGTATTGTTAGTTTTCTAGTTACAAATGGGAGATAATAAGGGTTGCTGATTTTTAGTCAGTAATGATTGACGAGTAAGAAAGATCCTAATATTTGGCGCCATATCATATCACAATATTTTTTTCTGAATTCCTGGTTCCCATTTTTAATTGAAAGACTTACAAACTTTCAAATGAATATTTTGATTTTATGAATATTGTGAATTTTTTAACATGTGCACAGGTCACTTTTCAGTAAATTCCAAAGTTAAAAAAATATATTTTCTACAGCTTGATGTACAACATATCAGAAGTACTAAGAAAGTAGAATTTATATGATTGGCATGTTGACTAGAAATCATGCATTAATAAAACTATTAGATATATTACTTTTATTTGCTCCATTCGCAATATTTTAATATACGCAAATTGCTAAAAATGACTTATTCTGAAACAAGATTTTATTTTATTCATTTTTTAAGTATGAGATAGATTGACGAAGGAAATAGAGCAATATAGGCTAATATCCCTTAAGCATGAGAAAAATATTTTGAAAATACTAATATAAGGCATTATATAATAATTATTTATCTATACAAATACTTTTAGAATTTTTAAACATTTATTCTATTTTTGTGAAATGTTTTCCTGTTCCTCAAAAAACAGTAAATAATCTTTTAGTTTTAAATATTAAAAAAATTATCATAACTTGTCATGCATTGCATAAATTAACATTTTCAAACAAAATAATAACATAATGGAAAGCAACAGCTATACCATATTACTGAGATATTTTCTAGAAGCAAGTACGTTAAAACAATATTAAATTGATAGCTTCTTTTATCTCATGACTAGACTCTCTGAGAGTTTGATCCTAAAGCAGTAATAATTAATTGTTTGCTTATATCTATACACATATAGGTGTGTAATAGCATGGCTTAGTGTGCAGACTTTATCTGTGGTATCATTATTGCAACTTGCATATTTAACTGCAGCATTGAACCCATGTAATAAAAATAATACCTCATGTTTTCAAAATTATTTGATGAAATATGTAAAAGAACTTTAAGAACGATATGTAGAACATTATTACTATTTAAATTAACGCCCTAAAGCACAAAAAAATAAAGAAGAATCAATGTACTCCAAATATTTTGATTTGACATTTTAACAACATCACATTCTGAAACAAAAGGAAGGTTACAGACTTCATAAATTTGAACGACGGTCAAGCAATGAGGACAGCATCCACTCACAGCCGGTTTTCAACTGAACAGGACTCGAACTCACAACTCAACCTCGGCTACAAGTTTGCGACATCACTACTCGGCTACTGTGGCCCTTTTGTGATTAAATATTATCAAAAGTCGGATTTAAAAAATAATTTTTAACTTAATTGAACACGTTTCAAATTGAGACAAAACCTTCAATTAATTCAAAAATGAAAATAATATGTAACACTTTATTATATCAAATATTTCCATGAATCTTTAATCTTAAAGAAAAAAAAGTATTAATTTGTTTTTTCATACTTTTTTTTGTTTCTAAAAGAAACATAAATAGAAAAGTTCTTGTAGGAATGCTTTTGAAATGTCTGTTGTAAAAATGTAAAGGGAATTCTACTTTTTAAAATTTTTGGGCTCTTAAAAGAGCCTTTTTTTTTATTTGTTCCCTTTCTTTTTGTATTAAAAATATATTAATTTTAATCTTATTTATTCTAGTCTTTTTTTTTCCATTGGTTTATGTGTTAAGAGATTTTTAAGTAAATTGTGTGTTATTTTTCGAAACAGTTTTGGTCAGTATAAAGAGCCACATTGCATGCCTTACAGATAATAGTTCTTTTTTGTATATCCTTTTTCACCCAATATGTCTACCTTCTTTTCTTTTCATCAAATGGCCAATGAGAAAATTTATTATCATTAATCTTCATTTTTTATTACTGAAGGCTCTGCAGTTTTATGATTTATTTTACCTATCTGAGATGCTATTAACTTCATTCTAAATTCTTTTAAACTGAATTTTTAACTTAGTTTTGCACAACTTAAATATCAGAAACACAACAATATCAATGAGGCTAAAGAATAATTTTTTTGTCAATTTCTTAGTTCGTTTAGCAAAAGTGTAGGTGGATACCCTGCAGTCACAGGTTAAAAACATTATATTTTTCCTCATTGAAATCTCCATTTATGTTAAAACATATACGACCAATAATGGCAAAAAATTGAAAAAGGTATTTAATGATTCATTCCATATTTTGTATTGTTGGATCCAAAAACAATGGATAAACAATGAGCTTTCAAATCTGCAGTTATTTTAATCATTTTCGATATAAAACTAAGAAAAATATATTATTAAAGCCAGTTAGTAGAATGTTAAAATACACTATAAATCAATTGTTAGCAATTTTACATTTTAACACATATAACCTAAACTATATTTAAAACTAGAAAAATCACTAAGATAAATGATATTATGACTTCAGAAAGAAAAAAATAACACTTTTCGCAGTTTTTATAAAAATGAAGGAAATTGCTAATTGATTTTTAATTGCTAAACACCTTTTTATTGAACAGCTCAAACAATCATTTTCAATCTCAGAGTAAAAAAAAAAAAAAAAAATTCTTTTAAAAGTGATCTATTGCTACATCCCAAATAAATTTAAAAGTGTATAATACAAATGATTTGTAAGAATTCTATTATACACAACATATTAAACAAAATAGACCTTTATTTTACTGTCCAAAATATATCGTATTCCTCACCAAACATAGTACACAGAAATGAATGTTTATCTTCACTAACATTTAGATAAATATAAACATTTCCTTAACAAAGGAAACATTTAACATTTCCTTCACCAGCATTCATCAACTTTTATATATATATATATCTACTCAAATTAAAAATTTCTTTGATGAGCAATTGTTCTTTCTCAAAATACCATGAAACCTATTTTGAAAATTTCAAAAATATACAAATTTATATTCCTAGTATATAAGCAATTATTTTTAAAGTACCAAGCTGAGAAAAACTCTTGCAAATTTTACAAGCATTGATTGGTTTTATGAGATATAACACAACAAAAGCTATTAATTTCACAAACATAAAACTGAATATGCCAATGCATTTTAATAGACTTTTGAATTGGAAAAAACCTATTCATACTTCACAAATATAAGGCTTTTCATTGGAATGCATAAATAAATGTTGTTTTTTTAAAATTGCTATTTTGAAACAAAGGATACTTCCAAATTTTACAAATGTGACATGTAAACAAGTTACTCATTTCTCATAGCAAGAGAAAACTTTCTTTCTAAAATCACACATTTTCCCTTTGTATATTCTTTTAGATCCCTATTACAAGAGACAATTTTCTTACAAATTACACAAACACATAATTTTCTCTTATGTATGAATATGTAAATATTTCTTTTACCTCAGGATTTTGAGATTTTCCTTTTGATAATTTCACATAAAAGGCTTTTCAATGAATACATAAATGTTTTCTTAAAATTCCTATGGTAAGAGAAAGCTTTTATTGGAAATGACACAAACATAAGGTTTTTAATATATACAATACTGTGAGAAAGAGTTGTACTTCAAATTTCATAACTATAAGGTTTATCTTTTGTATGAAAATGCACAAGTCGTTTTTGGGTGATCACTTAAAAAAAAATCTGTTTAGAATTTAACAAATGTAAGGCTTTTCATTGGTATGGATATGTAAATGTCTTTTTAAGTTACCATTTTGAGAGAATGACTTCTTGCAAATTTCACAAACATAAGGCTTTTCATTCGTATGAATACGTAAATGTGTTTTAAAGGTACTACAATGAGAAAAACTCTTTGTGCAAATTTCACAAACATAAGACTTTTCATCAGTGTGAATACGCATATGTGTTTTTAAATTACTGTTTTGAGAAAAAGTCTTCTTGCAAATTTCACAAACATAAGACTTATCATTAGTATGAATACGCAAATGAGTTTTTAAGTTGCCATTTTGAGAAAAGGATTTCTTACAAATTTCACATACGTAAGGCTTTTCACTGGTATGGATGCGTAAATGTATTTTTAAGACACTATTTTGAGAGAAAGATTGATTGCAAATTTCACAAACATAAGGCTTTTCACTGCTATGGCTACGTAAATGCTTTTTTAAGCTACAATTTTGAGAGAAAGTCTTCTTGCAAATTTCACAATTATAAGGTTTCTCCTTGGTATGAATACGCATATGAATTTTTAAATGACCATTTCGAGAAAAAGTCTTCTTGCAAATTTCACAAACATAAGGCTTTTCATTGGTGTGAGTACGTGAATGTAATTTTAAGTCACAATTTCGAGAAAAAGACTTAGTACAAATTTCACATACAAAAAGCTTTTCATTGGCATGGATACGTAAATGCTTTTTTAAGTTACAATTTTCAGAGAAGGTCTGCTTGCAAATTTCACATATATATGGCTTTTCCTCGGTGTGAAAACACAAATGAATTTTTAAGTTTTTCCTTCGAGAAATTTTTTTTTTGTAAATTTTACAGATGTATGGGTTTTTTTGTGTGTGAATAGACAAATGTTTGATCAGCTCATAATTTTGACTGAAGGATTTCGCACAAATTTCACAAACATACGGCTTTTCTTTTGTATGAGTGCATATATGTGCTTTAAAATGACTACATTGAGAGAAAGTCTCAGAGCAAATTTCACAAACATAAGGTTTTTCCATAGTATGAATACGAAAATGTGATTTTAAGTGATTACTTTGGGAATAAGTCTGTTTGCAAATTTCACAAACATTTGGCTTTCCTTTTGACTGAATGCATAAATGTTTTTCTGAGGTAACTATTTTGAGATAAAGTTCTATTTTTTTTTTCAAATTTCACAAACATAAGGTTTTTCACTGGAGTGCAAATGTTTTTTTTTAACTCACCACTTTGAGAGAAAGTTTCTGTTCAAATTTCACACACCCAAGGCTTTCCGTTTTTGCAAGAACAGTGAGGCAAATTTAAGCTAATATCACGAGAAAAGGCCTTATTGCATTGCTAAAACGAGTGGATCAATGGTTTTTTAAATAAAATTAATTTATAGACAAATCCAACAACGTTTTTGCTCTTTTTTAAATACATTCAACTCCTGTTAAATTTCGCACCTAAAAGATTCATTTGTGGCACACTTGCATCACTAGCTGCAACCGTAAGCTTCCTTATTATGAAAATATCATCTGACAAAATTAACTTATATATGAGTCGGTATTATTCAATGAATGTATGTGAATCTTTCACTACACAATATTAAAGTTCCATAGGTCATCTGCATACACGATGAGCGCTTCCCGCTCTTTTCCCAGTTACAGTTAGAATCGCAGTTACCAAACTCCTCATTTACAGGTGGCGCGGTGATAGCGCATGCAAGTGTTAACATACCGGCCCCCATTGACATGTTTAAACATTCAATCATTGTATGTACAACACTATTTCACAAATTACTCAAAATTTGAAGATACATATTCAATAATTATCAGCAATCAAGCAAAAAGAACACTATTAAATTACATGAAAATCTCAGTTTAACACAGCACACAATTAATGAATATGGCAATAAATTCAAAGAAATGCACTAATAATATTTACAATTATCAAGAAGAAAAATACATATGTTTACATATATTATTCAGACACAGGTAATACACAAATTTTAGAGACAGATCTCTTTAATACACCAAATTGAGTTTTTATTTGAACTACACGAATTTTTTTATCATCTCCAAAGAATACATCAATAATTCTGCCTAGTAGCCATTTATGTGCTGGCATATTATCTTCAACTAGTAACACTAAATCGCCAATTTGGGCAAATAATAATGATGGGCAGATCTCAGATCCCCCTCATATAACAATATGTGTGTATGTATATAAAACCATAAAAATGGACGGAGTCAGCATGCCTTGTTGATAAAAATAATAGAATTAGCAATTTGTTGAGTATAGTAATTACAAAAGAAAATATTATGTTTCGTATCGAGTAATAACTTGACAACTAAACAATTTCAGAAGTCAATGAAATTTTCATTATTAAATTTTCTAAAAGTGTTAAGCTAATACTTCAATATGTTTATAATTTTCACCAGAAACTCGGTAATGTTATGAATCTATAATGACGCTTCCCTGCAAGGAAAGGCGGACGTTCTCTTGCAAGGAAAAGGAGACATTCACAGAGATTTCGTCAGTCGTCCAAGGAAAGCTTCAACAATAACCCCTTTGCCTTGTCATCATTTCGGTGACTTGGCAAGAAAAGGTAGCTAAGACTGTAACGTTTGGCTGTTCATGATTTCACTTCACTAACCTTGGGGACTTTTATCGAGTTGAATTGCATAAAATTACATTTTTCTTACAAACCAAAATGAAACGTGATAAGGTAAATTTCGTGAAGATGGAAATGAAGTGAAGTGATTTAGGTATAATAATATACAATTAATGGAAAATGAGGGGAGATAGAGGATATTTAAATTATTTTCTTCAATAAAATCCTAATTTCTATGCTGTCGGTAAAACTATCATTACTGATTGTGTATATCCTTAACTCATTCTACAAGGTATAACCATTGATATCACAAGATACTGATTCTCCAGTAGAGAATAAAAGAATATCAAAATCTGCAGAAATATTTTATAAGTCATTTTCGGATATATTCCTGAAATCAGTTTGAAATTCAAATAGTATGTCACATTTGTTTAAGATCAACCTTTCTTGAACAGAACTGATAACAGCATCCACTAGTGTTAAGTAAAAATTAAATAATAATTTTGGATCTCCAGACTATTCATCAGAGAATTTATCATCGAAAAGACGAATTTTCTTTCGGTTCTTTTTGATGAGAGACTGTTAATATCAAGATTAATCGCTACTGCAGTGGTATCATTAATATTCGAGATGTGGCTATTAAATAACGAGAGTGACGCTGCAACAGAAGCAGCACGCATGCGCCAACGAACGAAGGTTGTTATGCAGGAAGCTTTGTCTTTCGAATGCAGTGCGAATTGTTTTTGTAAACAAATCCGCATCTGCGTAGCCTACATTCACATAAGATTTTTTTTGTTTTATTTAGTCGGAAAAATGATAAGTGAGGACAATTGTATTGATAGAAGTATATGGCAATGAATATTTTTCACGAGCACGTGTTTTTGAGCGGTTCAATCGTTTTCAAGATAGCCTAGAAGACGTTGAAAATGATTTCACTCCCGGGTGACCAATCCACGTCAAATTTGGATGACAATATCGAAAAAATGTTAATCTGGTTCGTTCTAACCTTCGGTTAAGGATTCGTGCGATTCCTGAGATAGTAAGAATTGATAAAGAATCCGTAAGGCAAATTTAACAAAGCTTTTTAACATGACAAAATAGTGTCTAAAATTATCAAGTTTGAACAACAAGGAGCTCGCAAAAATGTTGCTACTGCCATTGAAAATGTTACAAACTTATTGGAAAGGATAATAACGTGGAACATTTTCAATGGCAGTGGAAACGAATCGTGGTTTTTTTTTTACTTATGATCCTGAAACGAAGCCCATTCCATGCACCGGAAGAGACCATCTTCATCGAGAGCAGAAAAAGCTCGAATGAGCAAATCAAAAGTCAAAGCAATGAGGGTTGTTTTTTTCTCGATGTTCATGGGATTGGGTATCTTCACTGGGTTCGTGAAGGTCATTTATCAACATTACTACCTTCACGTTCTTGCTGAACTCCGTGAAATAATAAGGAAAAAACGACCCAAATTGCAGAAGGACAAGTCATTCCGCATTGCCTGTCAAGAGGTCTCCAACCAAGTACAGCATTCCAGTGTTAGATCATCCACCTTATTCGCCTGATCTTGTGCAATGGAACTTCTCCTGTTTCCAAAGGTGAAATCTGCATGACAAAGAACAAGATTTGAGTCCGTTGAAGCCATCAAAGTGAAAGTGGCACACGTCCTGAAGGTACTGTCAGAAGACCCCCAACACTGTTTCAAACTTTGGAAGATTTACTTGAAGCGTTTTAGGGATAGAGGAGGAGTGTATATTGAAGGTGATAATAAATATGTGTGAGATCAAAATAAAATGTTTTACAGCGTCAGTCTCATTATTTAATAGAGACATTGTATTTATCAAAGGCTTCGCCAGATCCAGATGCACTTCAGAAATTGGTGGTTTTATTGATTTGTTTAATGGATTGTTTACTAAAGCGATTGCAGCAGTTTACTTGTGACATTAACATTCGAAAGGATATCCTCCCAAATCAAAATTCAACAAATGCACTTAAGAGTGGACACGTCACCCAATAAAGAATTTGGAGCAGCTTTAGTTCTTATATCTCGGAGTCAACATCTATTAATTAATTTAAACCTTTTATTACCTCCTATAATTGATTTTTTCGCATCTGTACTGTTCAACAGTATTATTGGCGAATTAGCAGGAGGGATCATAATGAGGGGGCTTCATGGGAACTTGAAATCGTCACTAATCAAGAATTACAACTTTGAGTTTCCAAAATTCAATAAGCAAACACGCAACTTTTCTTCTTGATTATCTTTTTCCGTTTCGCATTGTCTATGCAAGGTTGAGATTTCGTTCACCTTCCCATATTAAATATCCATACTTTTTTTTCAACGTTTTATTATTGTTCTGCAAAAATAAAACTTTCATCAAGTGCATTATGCAGGTTTTTATGAAATTTATATCATAGTTTAAAATTTTTTATTGAAGATTTTTGAAAATGTTAAACATTGTGATACGTAGAAATCAGAAGCGTTGTAAAGGTTTTCAGCGCCAGGGTACAACTAAAGGTTTCGAATGCCCTCCTATTTGCCAAATTACAATGAAAAATATGTATTTTGATTAATAGTATTTTAAGAAAAGAATTTCATACTTTTTTAAGAATTGAAACAGTTTTAAATACTTTAATTTTTAAAGCACTGTTATGTGTAGATTTTCAAGGTTTTACAAAACTCGGAGGTAAAAAAACCGCTGTATTCCTTCATTCCAGAGTGTCTTCCGCAAAGGCAGGGCCGCTTTTGACATCATAATGCTTGAAGTAAAGGTTTTCAACGCGTTTGTCCGTAGCAATCATATGGTTTTAACATTTTTTAAGATTGAAAAGGCCTATTACCGCCCATGGCACTATAGAATTCTTCACACACTATATCAATTTGATGTTAGAGGCAATTTGCCTGTTTTCATTTAAAATTTTCTTTCTCTTAGATCGTTTAAAGTTCATGTTGGAACTGAATTATCCAGCTCCTTCAATTAATCTGAGAGCGTTTCTCAGGGAAGTATTTTAAGTCTGACTTTATTCATATGCCACATGTCACTTTCTTTTTGCCAATACTTTTCCAACTTCAACCATCTGTTTACGGATCACTATATGTCGTCAATTTGTAACTATCCTGTTAAGGTTCGACCATGCATTTAATTGAGAGACAACTTCAATTTCAATAAACTTGTAGAAATGGTGTGACATTAATGGTCACAGTATCTCTCCAAGTAAGAGTTGTTGTGTGCCTTTTTACAGAAAGCGTGGTCTCCATCCCGACCCCGACGTTTGCATACGTGATACTCTAACACCCGTTGTTCCTGATGTCAGCTTTCCCGGAATCATTTTCGACTGTAAGCTCCCTTTCTTTCCACACATCTTACTTCTGCGGAAGAAGTGTGAGAAATCCCTCAATAACTTTAATGTTTTGTCAAACACCTCAGGGGAGCGGATCGCACATCATTACTCCGAGTGTATCAATCGGTCATTCTGCATAGGCTAGACCACGGATGCAAAGTGTATGGATCTGCCTGCAACTCTGTATTGCAAAAACTAGACCTAGGAGAAGGCTTTCAGATGCTTGAATAATAACGAAGGACAATGTAGCTAATCGCTCCTGAAAAAGGGATCCGTAGAATTATTCAGAGAGAGTAAAGTTAAGTACTGAGCACAAAGTGGATATCTCCCCCCTCCATCTGAAAATGTGAGAAAGAATGGCAGAAGTGTTAAATTGTATCGTTATCTCAGGTTTTGAATGAAAATATAAGGGGAAAGAGAAGTATTTGTTTGGAGCGCTGACTGGAGGTGGGGACACAACTACAAAACTTCCTCCTTGCTAGTTCACGTTTTGAAGGGGGGGGGATATTACCCCATTACATTCTTTTGAAACCTAACGGTAACGGTCAAAACGCAGACATAAAAAAATGAAATAAAATAAGGTAAAAAAGAAAAATAATTGAAAAAAAATCTCATTTCGCAATTAAGGGAAATAATGAAAACTTAGAAAATGAAAATTGAATAATTGGTTTTATTAACGTTGCACTAGAAGCAACACAGGGGGTATTGACGACATATCTCGTATTTTTGAAACTTGGTCAAATGACGAGAACGACAACCCTCTCCTAATTTCCACACCACGCCCAAGAAAGGACTTTTTAAGCCTCGACAGTAAAACGCATCTGCCCTGGTCTTTTGTGGCATCAAGTTTCGAACCCATGACTCGAAGAAAACCACTTGATCAATAGGCAACCGTGGCCAATAAGAAAATAAAACATGTCATTTCTCCATTTTTAGAGATCTATTTACTTCTGCTCCGTACGACCAGTATCGTTGACGACGCCTATTCCCTTTTCCCAGTAGATGGAGCTTTCACCTTTCTTCAGTCTGGAACAATGTAAAGGACCCTTTTTAATTTCAAATGTAATTAGTTCGCTTTCAAAACAATTAACGTTATTCCAATTCACCAGCGAGAGAAGTTGCTCTCTGATTGGCTAGTCAGCGAATTTTCTCTCCTGACTCAAAACGATTTCCAACCAATAACAATTGTTTAATCTTTTCTCTTGCAACAATCATATAGTGGCGAGTACCAGTCCGGTAAATTCTTTATTCAGCATGAAATAGAGGCCTTTAATTCTTTTTTTTATATATATATATTAAAACAAGCATATTAAAAATGTGCTCAATGCACATTTGAATTTTTTTAAAAAAAGCATGAATGAAAAAAAAAAAAAAAAAAAAAAAGAAAAGAGGATAAGATAGTGAATGAATTATTTACAATGAAAATGAGATTTTTTCAGAGATTAATTTTTTTCTTACTAATCTTATCGTCAGATCAAATTATAAAATTGTTACGTCCTTTTTAATATAATTTTTAACCCCTCCCCTCAATGCCTTGGATAGACTATGTCTAACCTTCAGCAAGAGGAGAGTATTATTTTTGTATTATCATTATTGTAAAATTACAATTGTAATAAATAAAATATTATTTAAACTTTTTTTGATGATATGAAAGCAGAAAAAGAAGGAAGGGAAAGATAAAAAAATTTTTTGGCTGGGTGTACAGCAATGGTCAGCAAACTATTTCAAACGAGGGGATGGTAAGGATGGCGACAGGGTAGTTTGGTTTTATTAACATCGCACTAGAAGCAACACGAGGGCTATTGGCGACGGCCCTCATAATTTTGAGCCTTGTTTAAGTGAGAAGGATGACACCTCAGCTGGCACCCCCTCTCCTAACTTCCCTATCATGCCTTTGGGAGGACTTTGGGCTCCGACCGATTTAACGTGCATTAGCGCCGGCCACACGGCGGATCTTTAGTGGCATCAAGGCCCGAACCCGCGACTCGAAGACGAAAACCGCCAGTCCGTGGCCATTACCACTAGGCTACCGACAAGGTAATTAAACAGCTGAAGATCAACTGAATAGATGATGATGTAGATCTTGGATTGAGATGGTTGACAGAGAAAGAGGCTATTGAAGGATTAATTAAAGGGGTCTGAGTTGGAATGCAAATTGTTATGGGGAAATTAGATGGAAATAATTATTGCAAGATTAGTAGGGTAAGGTATGAGTTCCATTATTGTGTGCAAAAATTAGTTGGGCTCTTATTAGTGGGTTAGTATGATTTGTTAATCTATTATAGAATCTTCTAGAGAGATAGCTGATGTGTTTATTAATAGGAGGGATATTGAGATCCTTGTGTGTGGCAGAATTTCTGACATGCCAAGCTGAGTTAGTAATCATGTGGAGGATTTTATTTTGAAGGACCTGTATTTTTTTAATGTGGGTAGGTGCGACATGGCCACAAGTAGGAGAAGCATAAAGTAGGATAGGGTGGATTACTTGTTTATAGAGAAGGGCTTTGACAGCAAGAGTTAATACTGAATTTCTGCCCATTAAAGATATATAGTTATGGATTTTGGCCCAGCATTTGTCAATTATTGATTGGATATGAAGTTTGAAGGTGAATTTGGAGTCCAGGATAACTCCTAAGTATTTAACCTCAGAGTCCCAAGAGATTTGATCATTAACAAATTTAAGTTTTTATTAGGAGGGCGTGACCTTTTCTAAATGCGAGATGTTTAGTTATATTAGTGTTTGCCGCAATTCTCCAGATAGTCATCCATTCCTCTATTTCTTGTAGATGATTTTGCAATTTATCTATTACGTTGATAGGATTTATTTCCTGGGGTGAGGATTACTGCATCATCTGCGAATAAACAGAGGCTATTGTAGGGACTCTGTAGGAAGTCATAAGTGTACAAATTATAACAATTTGGGGAAATTACGAACTCTTGAGGTTGACCGGCTTGTGTATGGTATATTGTACAAAGAGTATTATTAAGTTTAACTTGGAATGTTCTATTTTTAAGGTAGTTATTTAAAATGACTATTATGAAGGGGGGATTTAATTTGATTAGTTTGAAGATCAATCCGTCGAGCCAGAGGCAGTCAAAAGCTTTTTTGCATGTCGTGGAAGATACCTCCAGAGACTTATTTGGAATTAAATCCTTCACAACCCATAGAAGTTGGTGGACAGTGCTGTGGTAAGTACGGAAGCCGAATTGTGAATCTGGAAGAGTATTCTGGTTAACAGGAATTGTTCAAAGATTTTTGAAATAGATTTTAATAGGTTGATAGTTGGGTGAAAAATGTCTTTTCTATTAAATTCTCAAGAATTTTTCTAAAGTTAATATTTTAACTTTACAATACCTTTGATTTTGATCTAAGAATTACACTAGAAACCATCATTGGATTAGCTTCGATAATCTTTGCGATGGTTGAAGCCCGAACATTTTCAAACCATAACTGCATCAACTTAAGTATAAAGTCATAAACTGTGTTCTGGCATGATCGAAAAAGAAATTTTAAAAGTGCTTTGACGAAACTTGCAATGCTTCAAATGGATTCAGCGTTCTATTACATATCTGATCAAGACTTTCCGTCTCGAAATTCCTCTTTGGGTAATTTTCAAGAAACTTTTTAGCACCTCCACTTTGTATCAAATAGCTAATATTGCTCCCATGAAATTTAGCAATTAGCAAGTCTACTATCAGCACTCCAGCTTTATATTCTGAATTTTACTGATGTGAATGAAACTTGTCACCGGTTTGCTAAATGAAAATCAATTTTCTTCGATTTTTTTTTTGTTGTTAAGAAGTTACAAAATTTTTTGGTGAAAATGCAGTTTAGCCCAACCACTTGGCGAGATTTAAAAAATCGCCAAATTTGGCGATTTTTTTTTTTGGCGGAACCTTAAGTCCAAGAAGCGGAAAGAAGGGAATTTTTTACTTATCTAATTTTCAGGGCCATCTTTAGCTTTTACAGGATACAAGGCAATCACGGCTTGCAAAAATAAGGATTTTCTCTTTTCTTGCTATGCCATTCAAAACCATCTATTGCACTAGTTTCACAAAACTTCATATTATCACCTCATTTAGGACATTCATAGGTGGACGAAATTAAACCTAATTTCATAACCCATTCAAGAACAAGATGGTTTTCTTCCTTTTGCAAACCAGACAAAAATTTTAAAGTACATTCACTCACCTCTTTCGAACTAACAGCCTTTGAAAGAACTTGTACTCGGTAGAAAATACGGAGAATTATGAAACGCAGAAACATAAATCAATTAGCAGATGATTTCCAATAACAGAAGCGGAATAAAAATCCACCAGAGAATTTTAGACATGCACAACGGAAGCACTACTAATACACAAACCACACAATCACAGGATTAGTGAAATACTATAGAAGTCAACTAGTTTAGAAACGCAGTAACGGACGATTCAGAATGTTCTAGAAATTCTGAGAAGTCTAAGTGTAGCAAGGGAAGCGCGAAAACTCATAACCTCTAATTAAAAATCTTTAACGTAATCAGCGAAACCCAAAAAGAAATATCGAAAAATACTAAAAAATGCAGATTTTTGGTTTGAAAATGGAGGCGCAAAAATCTACTGACCGTTATTGGCTAAACAAATTACGTAACAAAAAACTACTTACCGTGATTAGCTAAAAAAATAACATCCAGAGAGAGCTGAGTGTGCAATGGTGGGCTTTAATGGCGCAAGAGCCCAAACATCCAGAGACAGGTAAATAATGAAAAAAAAAAAAAATTATTGGTGAACTGGAATCCCAATTCATATGGCAAAATCGAAAGGTTGCCCAGCCTAAAGTCACAACAGAAAAGAAAAAAATGGTCATATATATATATATATATAGAAAATTATTCGATATAAAAACCAACGTTTTTATATGGTGGCAAAGTTTATTAGAGAAAATTATTGAAATATTAGTTAAAACTGTTAGTTATTTTTAACTTTAAAATTTACTTAAAAAGACGTTTGTGAGCGTATTAAAAAATTCATAATACTCAAAAAATCAAAACATGCATTTGAAAGTTTGTAAGTCATTCTATTAAAAAAAAATGGAAACCAGAATTCAGAAAAAATTATTGTGATAAGACATGGCGCCAAATATTGGAAACTTTCTTTCTTGCGAATGATTACTGACTAAAAGTCAGCAGCCCTTACTATCTCGGAGATAGTATCTCCCCTTTGTGAGTACAAAAGTTTTACGATACCTCATGCGGCGTGGGGAGTGCCCGGTGTTCCCAGAGGGGGAAAGAAATTTTTCCTCAATCCTAAAAGCGCCGAGAGAAAAGAATATTTTGACTTATTAAAATTATTGAAATATTAGTTAAAACTTGTCGCAAACGTCTAAATATTGCATTGTTAGGCGAGTACGAACGATTCCTAAAATTTCAAAGCTCTAGCTTGATGGGAAGTTGGTTAAATTAACGATCGAAAATTTGATGACACACACCAAGTAAAATTCAGAAAAACGTTAAAAAGTTTCTAAGTTGGAATCCCAACTCACATGGCAAAATCAAAAGGGTTGCCTCGCTTAAAGCCACCACAGTGAAGAGAAAACAGGGTAGCCACATTTGGCAAAATATCGCCAAATAATTCCTGTTGCAAAGGGTGGTAGTGCTAAACTGCATTCCAACCAAATTTTTAACCTTTGAATATAATGACTTAGAAAAACGAGTTAAGGTATTAAAGGTTGAATGAGCGGTTAAAATAAAATGGCACTCCGTCTCTAGAACCAGCTCTGTCATCATATTACTATAATATAAGATTTTATATAAAATGCATGATTGACACATAAGTTTTGTTCATGGGGCTATTTCTTCACTTGGAATATATAATTCATGGAAATGAAAAATGCAATGTCAATATCAAGCATATAAAATTGCAAGTTTAATCTAGGGTTTTAAAAACAAGAAACTTTTTTTTTTTATCAAAAAATGATTGAAATATTTCTATGAAAGGAAAGTTAAGAATTCCTCAGGTATTAGGAAAAATATATTCCAATAAAAAAAAAAAAAAAAACATAACAGTTCGTTTTTTCTAAGGTACATAATTTCATTAACATCAAGAAAGCAGTATACAGTTTCTTTGCCTTGCCAAACAAAAAGAAATCTCTAACATAAAATTTTTTAAAGCAAAATGAACACATTACAATTTTTCTCCATTTTTCTGAGATTTAGAAATAAGTATTTACAGTAATGAAGAAGAAGGGGGAAAAAAGCTATACCCTCTGATAAAATTATTTAGATTGAGGGAAATAATATTTGGGACCTAAAAGGTCAGAATTATATAGAGGGAATGTGGTTACGTGCCAATGCATTAACATACATTAATTTTACATTAACTTTTGAAAAATCCATAGCATATATATATATTGCATTTGAAAAACTGTACTGAAAAAGTTTAACACATTCGCATATTTAGTCTAATAATGGTATAAGCACATAATGATAGACCTCATTCACCAGAAATTATTCAGCATCTACAATGTTTTGTTTTAATTTTCAATTGATAAATGTAGTAGTATATTAAAATTAATTCTTACATTCATTAAAGTTATAAATATTTATTAGTCATAAAAATTTATTTCAACAAAATAATTTTTTAAGTCAACCATTATGTCTTAAAAATTAGTATATACTTTCTTCAAAGTGCTTATTTATATCAATGAGAAATACATTATACAGATTAAACATTTTAAGAATACATTGAGTTTTTGAAAACTTCTAAGCTCTTTTGTACATATATTGAATGAAATGGCAGTTTTAAAATGAACTTTTTTTAAAAAAATTAACAACAGAATTCAAAGTCGATGACTGATTTCATTGCAAAAGTTTCAAGATTTTATGGATTAACAAGTCTCGTCTCAAACAGGATTCAAGCGATATGGATATGTTGGTAATTTCATATTAGTTATATGTCAGTAACATGTTTCATAATTTTCTTAATCCATCATTTAAACCATATGATCCGACTAAAAGGATTGGATAGTTATTAATATAACTTTTTATGGCTAATTTTGTCCGCCTGTCTTTTCAATGGAATTAAAGTCAAGAATTAAGTTTCAAAAACCAAAATGGTTTTAATGTCGAATACCAACAGCTGATGACACGAAGACATCTTACAACTGTTGTATTATGGCTTTTGTGTTTCTTCTCCTTCACTCCCTGCCAAAAGGTCCTCAAAATATATTAAGAAAGAAAAATTTTTTACAATGAAACAAAAGGATTGGACTATGAAAAAAATGTAACAAAAAAGCTTGAGAAAGTTCCACTGAGCATACCAGTTAAAGCTATTATTTTCATTCCATATTTTAAATTGATATTTAAAGTCTGATATTTTCCACTTGGGAATATACATTCATATTCAAAACTTGGCAAGTCCATAATCCTTTAAAATTGTAAACAAGTTATGATTGTTTCATTAAATATTTTGTGTTGTTAAAGTCAAATGAAGCAGGAAAACATTCTACTCTACAGTTATTGTAATCCTTTTCTCAGTCACATTCAATGTTATATAAATTAAAAGCTAGAAATAAGAACAGAACAACACTGAAACTCATTTTAAACCAATGATCAGCAATTTGCAAAATAAAAAAAAAAAAGTCATTAAATTGTTTTGGCATTTAGAAGTCCTCTGATAATATAACATTGTAGTAAGGAGATGACAGTAATAGAATCTTGACACTTCAATTAAATTACAACATCTGTTGCCATAAGTACATGTTGCTCTTAAAAATGTACCCCAATTTTTTGAAATTTCCAGATTACTTAGGAAAAATGGAATTGTTATGCAACACTTACAACAACATAAGAATTATTTTAACTGTCTATATTTTTAGGATATACTCTCTCTCTCTCATGTTAAATTTTTCAAAACAAAAACAAACAAAAAAAACATTTAATAATATAACTAAAATAAAAGATTTCATAACTTCTTCTTAAGGAAAAATTATACTTTTTACAGTTTTCATTAATATGTGAGAAAATAGCTCATTCATTTATAATGATTAAACACTTTATTATCAAAAAGATTTTAGAACTACCTTCAATATAAAAAAAATTAAAAAAGGTGATGAATTATTGCATGCTATATAAATTTAAAAGCATATAATACAAATAATTTGAAATAATTCTGTTATACTGCATATTATGTACAAAATTACATATAACAGACCTTATTTCATAGTCCAAGACATATCCTTATAATCCTTACAACATACATCATACAAAAATCAATGTATATCTTTAACAATATTTAGATAAATTTAAACATTTAATTAAGAACTATACATGCTGCAATGACCTAATTTTAAATTTTAACACGTTCACTGCCATGGCAGTTTTCAGGAATCAAGTCTTAAGATGCCAGTTTAATTTAATGATGTATTATTAAAAAAAAGTCTCATTTATCAATAAATTTTCTGTTCATGTAATCAAGCCTCTATTTTTTACTCTCTCCCAGAAGCTATTTATTCATACTTAAACTTAAAAACTGTGAATTTATTTGTAGCTGCAAGAATAGGACACGTTAGCAAATTAAAAGGTAACTCATAGTCATTGGCTTAGCCAAGAACACAAACTATAAGATAGCTTGTAATAGGCAGAAAACAAGTTATAATAATGTACATTAAATAATTCAAAATCCAATAATGTACACTAAAAATAATTCCAAACAAAACACTTAAAAAAAAGAGTTAATGTATCTCAATTTAAGCTTCAAATTCCTTTCCATGTATGCACAATTGTTTCATTAAAATAAAATTAATTAACAAGCAATGTTGAAATTTTCAAAAATATAAAGCATTATATCACTACTATACATGAGATTTTTTTAAATGCCATTTCAAGAAAAGGTCTTGCAAATTTCACAAACATAAAGCTTCATTCATATGACTATGAAAATATGTTCATCATTTCCCAAAGTAAGAGAAATATTTCTTATGAATTTCAAACATAAGTTTTTTCATTTCTGTGAATATCTGCATGTGCTTTTCCATCACTATGTTAAAAGAATTTTCTTTTAAATTTCAAGAACATACTGCTTCTCTTTTGTGTGAATACGTGAATGTCTTTTCAGATAACCATTATGAGAGAAAGTTTTCCCGCAAACTTTACAAATATAAGGCTTTTCATTTATATGAATATACAAATGTGTTTTAAAGTTACTACGTTGAGAGAAAGTTTTTGTGCAAATTTCACAAACATACGGCTTTTCTTTTGTATGAATACGCATATGTATTTTTAACTGATTACTTCTAGAAAAAGTTTTCTCACAAATTTCACAAACATACGGCTTTTCTTTAGTATGAATACGCAAATGGATTTTCAGCTCACTACTTTGAGAGAAAGTTTTTGTGCAAATTTCACAAATATATGGCTTTTCATTTGTGTGGATGCGTGAATGTCTCTTTAGATCACATCTCTGAGAGAAAGTTTTCTTGCAAATTTCACACCCAAAGGGCTTTTCATCGGTATGAATGCGCAAATGTTTTCTTAAAATTCCAACCGCAGAGAAAGCTTTCTTGCAAATTACACAAACATAAGGTTTTTCATTTGTATGAATATGCATATGTATTTTTAATTGATTATTTTGAGAAAAAGTCTGTTTACAAATTTCACATGCATAGGGCTTTTTACCAGAGTGAATAATCAAATGTCTTTTCAAGTTATCATTTCGAGGAAAAGTCTTTTTGCAAATTTCACAAACATAAGGCTTTTTGCCAGAATGAATAATCAAATGTTTTTTTAAATTATCATTGCGAGAAAACATCTGTTTGCATATTTCACAAACATAAGGCTTTTCATTGAAGTGAATATTCAGATGAGTTTTTAAATTAAATCTTCGAGAGAAAGATTTCTTGCACATTTCACAAACATACAACTTTTCATGTTTGCCAGTGCAATGCTGCATATTTAAACAATTAAGATTAAAAAAAGGCCTTGTTAAACTGATAACAAGAAAATGTTTATCATTTGTTTGAGAAAGTAAATGACTTTTTAAGCAAGATAGTTTGCAAATTAATTTTTAATGCAAAAATTATATGCAAGAATGTGTTTTTTTCTCTGCATAAACATGTCCAGGTCATGTTAAATTATCCATCAAAATAATTTGTTGCTAAATTAGCAGGAATGTTAGTTTTCCTTTTTATAAATCTTTAAATGTTGCTGTAAGCTTCCTTTTCATTGAAATGTCTTCTGGGGAAAATGAAATATATGAATTGTTATGTTATAAATATGTAATAGAGATTTGAATTTATACGATTAATCAAAAGATTTGCGACAGTCTTTACTAGGATATTTTGTTTTGAAACCAGTCCGTAAATGAATATTTCAATTTTTTCCTTATGATAGAGAATACACATATAACACAGGCTAAATGCACTATTCAATATAAATGTTAAAATCTTCGACTCTGGACTATTATGAAATTGAAATATATTTTGCCTAGGCTTCAGTATAAAGGCTTTTAACCCTTTTGTTCCCGATCTGCAAGGAAAATATTGCTGGGTGAGCCTGAACTTCGGAATCTACACTTGCTTAGGAGTGAAAAGTATATCATTTAAAACATGAGAAAGACATTAAAATATTATGGCGAACCATTTAGAAACTACTTGAGTTAATATAAATTTAAGATGATGAAAGAAAAATATTTTTAGAAGCAAAAAATTGTTTTAAAAGAATACTTAGTTGGGTCTTTACTAGAATTTAAACTTTTACCTGACGGCTGAGATTGATTGACTGATTGAATGATTAAAGATGTAGGGCAATAAATGCCATTATCCTTATCTAAAAAAATTTATTTCAGATTATTAACCTTTAAACATCCATGGTTCATATGCTGTACCAAAATTTTTTTTATCGCTCACTTCGGCTGTGGTACAATGTCTGACCAAGCTATCTAGAGAATATACTCCCCCCTTTTCTTTCCCAGCAGACCCTTTTACAACTTTCCCTGGCCCTTTTTACGACTTTGCTTCTATTGTCCGTAATTCGGGGCGGATATTTTTCGCCAACGTTATCAGTTATGAGCGAATTCCTTATCATTGGCGATCTTTAGGAACAACCAAATTCGAAAAAAACTCCATTACATGACTTTACGCTGTCCATGATCCATAGAATTTTCTTTTCTCTTATTTTTTCTTTAAATTTTTAGAATGAATCTGAAATTTCTCAAAGAAATAGAGATTGAGAATTTGATGAAAGAATCAGATGAAGAAATTTTATTGATAGACACCCTCCAAAAAATCTGGTGGTGATTTTGCTGAATAGGAAAAAGAAAAATTAACAACTTCCAAGCAAAAAAATGTGGCTGTTTACCACAAGCATATGGGATATGTTGATTTAGGAGACAGCAGGCATCCACCTACACTTTTGTTGGACGAACTAGGAAATTGACAAAAAAAAAAAATTATTCTTTAGCCTCATCGATATTGTTGGGTTTCTGATATTTAAGTCGTGCGAAACTAAGTTAAAAACTCAGTTTAAAAGAATTTAGAATGAAGTTAATAGCATCTCAGATAGGAAAAATAAATCATAAAACTGCTGAGCCTTCAGTAATAAAAAATGAAGATTAATGATAATAAATTTTCTCATTGGCCAATTGATGAAAAGAAAAGAAGGTACACATATTGTGCGAAAAAGGATATACAAAAGAGAACAACTATTATCGATAAGGCATGCAATGTGGCTCTTTATATTGACCAGAACGTTTCGAAGAATAACACACAATTTACTTAAAAATCTCTTAACACATAAACCAATGAAAAAAAAAAAGACTAGAATAAAAAAGATTAAAACTAATATATTTTTAATAAAAAGAAATGGAAAAAATAAACAAAAAAGGCTATTTTTAAGAGCCCAAAAATTTTAAAAAGTAGAATTCCCTTTACATTTTTACAACAGACATTTCAAAAGCATTCCTACAAGAACTTTTCTATTTAAGATATAAGTTTCTTTTAGAAACAAAAAAAAAAAAAAAGTATGAAAAACAAATTAATATTTTTCTTCTTTAAGATTAAAGATTCATAGAAATATTTAATTTAATAAAGTGTTACATATTATTTTCATTGGAATGCATGAATTAATTGAAGGTTTTGTCTTAATTTGAAACGTGTTCAATTAAGTTAAAAATTATTTTTTAAATCCGACTTTTGATAATATTTAATCACAAAAGGGCCACAGTAGCCGAGTAGTGATGTCGCAAACTCGTAGCCGAGGTTGAGTTGTGAGTTCGAGTCCTGTTCAGTTGAAAACCGGCTGTGAGTGGATGCTGTCCTCATTGCTTGACCGTCGTTCAAATTTCTGAAGTCTGTCACCTGTAGCCTTCCTTTTGTTTCAAAATGCGATGTTATTAAAATGTCAAATCAAAATATTTGGAGTACATTGATTTTTTGTGTGCATTAAAAGGGCTTTAATTAAAAAAATAAAATGTTTAGTAATAATGTTCAACATATTATTCTTAAAGTTTTCCTTCTTTCATATATTTCATAGAATAATTTTGAAAACATGAGGCATTAATTTTACTACATGGGTTCAATGTTGCAGTTAAATATGTAAGTTGCAATAATGATACCACAGATAAAGTCTGCACACTAAGTCATGCGATTATACACACACACACACGCGCGCGCGCAAGCACCAAATAAATTATTACGAGTTTATGATTGAACTATCGCACTCTCAAAGGGAAGAGTATAGTCATGAGATTACAGAAGCTATTAATTTAATATTGTTTTAACGTACTTGCTTTTAGAAAATATCTTAGTAATATGGTATAGCTGTCGATTTCTTTGTTATTTGTATTCTTTGAAAATGTTAATTTACGCAATACACTACTCTAAGTTATGATCAATATACAATTGAAAGTTTGTAAGTCACTCAATTAAAAATTGGAACCAGGAATTCAGAAAAAAAATATTATGATATGATATGGCGCCCAATATTAGGATCTTTCTTACTTGTCATTGCTTACTGACTAAAACTCAGAAACCCTTACTATCTCCCCTTTGTAACTAGAAAACTAACCATACATATGTGGTGAACTCGAACTTTCCAGTGGGGGAAAGGTAATTTTTCCTAAATCCTAAAAGCGCCTAGTAGAAAGTTTATTTTGACTTAGAATCTGTAGAGTTCTAAAGTTTAAGAATCTAATCAATTTATACCTTGTTGAAAAATCTCTAAAATTCTTTTTATTCAACACTTCTTTTTGTAAAAGTTCTTTCAAAGAGATAGTGTAATGGGAATCTAATTGAAGAATGTTCCAGAGTTTATTTCTGTGGGAGTTATAGTTTAATCAAGTTGTGACGCCGACCTGATCCGGGCTGCCTCTTGTGCCATAGCTAACTCAATTATTAAACACTAAGACATCAAAAGTCAATCAAAGAGACACTAGAACAACATTTACGGAATTTATTAACTTCTAATTAATATAACAATAATTATTTATGCTCTCCCGGGGAAGATTTCTACTAACCTAATTCAACCCACCAATAGTAATCTAACAGACTCTTACCACTAAGCCTTCCTCGACTGCAACTCAAACTCCGCAACAAATGTAGCAATCTGGAATACTAAATCTCTTGAAATACTACGCCTTTAATCCTATCGCCTCCTTCAACCTCTCTTTCCACATCTTCAGCCTCTCTATTGCGACTTTCAGTCGGAGTTTATATATTTCCTAACTCTCCCGCTTCACTTCATTTCTACCTGCTTTCTATCTACATCTTCACGTTTCATTTTTGGTTGGGCAAAGGATGTTTAGCAAAAGCAATCAATCTCAATTAAAAGTCCCCAAGGTTAGTGAAGAGAAACCGCAAATAGCCCAATGTCACAAAGTTAATAGATTGTGATCCAGATCATCAATTTTATTACAGGTAGAATTAAGTGCATTATCCTGCAAATAGAATTATTTAAAGACCAGGGGTAATAATCATTTTGTTGAATCATCGGATTCTAAGAATTTCCTCTCTTCTGTTTTTTGTCCAATTAGAAATAATATCAATGGTTGGTATGTTCACCAAAATTTCAAAATATTTGCTGCAGTAAGAGTTTCCATTAATTTTATAGTCCTTGATAATTATATGTATGGTTATCTTTTGAGGCTATATTCAGTCGATATTTACATCAAATTCCGGTACTGATCTTGCGATTTTATTTTATTTTATCCGCTTGCTCATTCCAAAAATTTTTTGAGTGACCCAGAATCCAAAGAAATATCAACTGTGTATTATAATGAGAATGGTTAAGAATTTTACTGGTTAGTATATAAATTGCTTAAATGGATTTGATAGAAAAGTTTTGTAATGTTGTTCGGTCTGGTTTTATTAACATCGCACTAGAAGCAACGCGAGGGCTAATGGCGACGGATCTCGTCATTTTGAAACTAGTTTTAGTGATGAGGACGACATCTGTGCTGACTCCACTCTCTCCAAACTTCCACACTATGACTATGGGAGGACTCTGAACCTCTACAAGATGTAACGTGCATCAGCCCCGGCTACACTGCGGGTCTTTTGTGGACTAGACTGCAACCCACGACTCAACGAAAAACCGCCAGCCACGAGTCCGAAACCACGGCCATTTTGTAAATCGGTTAAAACTGAATAACTATCGGATAAGATGAACACTTTAGTATAGATTTCAGTTAGTTAATCAAAAGCTAATCCTATAGCCAACATTTCAATCGGGAAGATGGAGTTGATTTGATTTATTTTAAAAGAGAAGGAAGTATTTCTAGTTACACCTGCTATGGAATTAATGTTAGGTTTTTAGATGCATCTGTAGCTATTAAAAATAAATTCCTGGAATCTGCGCTCTAGTAATTCATTAAAGGATCTATTTATTACAGAGATTGGCCGATTTTTGTTTTGAAGCAGAATTCATTCGTATAATTCAAACATGGAGGATCAGCAACATGGATTAGTCTTGTTGATTGAGGTTATCTGTTTTCCATATGTATTTCCATTTTGAAGGATATGATCAACACAATTTTTATCACCTTCCATTATTGTAAGATTTAGTGAACCCGGGTTACAGAGATGCATAGGATAGTATTTTCCATTAGATATTTGAGCAATAAAAAGTTTTGTGCCAACCAACTAATTTTTGTCCCAAGAGCATTCTTGTCCATTCATACGAAAAGAACGACATTCTGGGTCTATTGAAGAAGACCTAGAGCGATTTTAAGAACTTTGGTTTGAATAACATTGAAAAGTTTTAGTTGATGATACGACCATTTATTTATAGTGTGGCAAGTGTAGAAAAAGGAGCTGCAGATGCTAATGTTGATTAATTGGATAAGATTACCAGCTCGTGGACCATGGTGTTTGTATGCCATACATTTAAGGGCATTAATCATTTTAGAACTTTATTTTTCATTTGATATTTTGTTTCCATTTGGAGAATATACTGCTACATATTTGCCAAGAATTACGAAGCTCTCAGAAAGTGAGTAATGCAACCGGCTAAACTTCTTTCGAACGTTTTGGAGAAAACCGAAGTTAAAGTTATGGGTCCATAAGATGAGATTTTCGTTTCATCTTTTCATGGTTTGGACTTAGAAAAATGAGGGCATGTTTCCGTCATTGTGGGACTAATGAGTTATTAAATAATGGTTGAAAATATTTCAGAACAACTATTTTAATCTTTTAGGATAGTATCAGGGATCTAAATACCTGGGATTGTATTTCTGGCAGTTTTATAGCTCTACTTAATTCAGAGACGTGGTACGGTTTATTAAGATTGCTATCATTGGCGAGAAAATATAGAGGAATTGGTTTATGGAGAATATTAATGGATTGATAAAAATTTGCGAAAAAGGTTGTATTGGATTTGTGGAGGATTGACAAATCTATTATGAGTTTGAAGAAAGTCGTAGTTGATTCAGGATTCATTTGAATTAATAATTTTTTCAATATATTAAAAAAGATGCTTGGATTAGTAACATAGTTACATATTTTATCCCAGTACATTTTCTCGGCTTTTTTTGTATGAAATCTGAGTCTGCCTGAATATTTCTTGTATTCAATCCATAATTGAGGAAATAAATTATGTTGGCCTTTCTTCTGAAATACTTATTGAGTTTGTAGAAATTATTGTATGCACGGTTCTAACAAGGTTGGAAATATTTAACGGAAATTTTAATTTCTCGAGTACTATTTGAAATTATACCACAGTAACAGTATCTGAGAGATTGACATTATTTTCCTCCACGGTGCATTTTGTAGATTCTACTTGCTTCATCACTGATTGCCAATTCACTCTCTTTACATTTCACTGATAAGGGCTAAGAAAAATTTGATTCTGTGATGATTGGCCACTGATCACTATTGAAGGAGTTGTCTTTAACATAAGTATTGGTGCATCCAAAAAGGTTGGTGGGGCAAAGGATAAAATCAATGAGGATAGCAGAACCTACAGTACTTTTGTGTGTAGGAGCTGTGGTGTTAATTAGCCATTCCATAAAATGATTGCTGTATTGCGATATGTGATTAGAGTACTACATTGGATGATTAAGGTTAAAATCACATAAACAGAAGATTGGATCGGTCAAAGATTCTAAATAGGATTTTATTAAAATTTTATTGAGTCCTCGGAATTCATATAAATTAATTATATAAAAAGAGAAGTTGTTTATAGTGATATGGACAACTAAAATTTCGATGTCTGGCGATTGTGATAACGGAATTAGGATATGATGGATAGAGATATTCTTATGTACTGATATAAGCAGTCTTCTTCCTGGTCTGTCCAGTCGGTCTTGTCTGAATAAAATCTTTCATGGGATATGCATTCTATTGTATGGTTTTCGAAAAGTTTCTTGAAAAATCCAATTATCTGCCAGAGAAACGGGAGGGATGCGGAACCAGATAGAATTGTTCTTTGTACTTCTACAGTTCCATTGTTAAACAACATAAAAGTAAGGAGAAGTTTGTTGAAAAAAAAAATATCTAAACCTCCAAGGATCGAACCCACGACTGAACGAAAACTACCGGTCGCGAGTTCACGACCTTGACCACTAGGCTACCGTGGCCCTTTTTATAGTTGGATTTGTGTTTATTATTGCTTTTTTAAATCATTAAACGAGAATGCTTTCTTATATAAGCTATGAAAAGAATAGATTGAAAACTTTGAACTTCTGAAAAATCCTAAGTAATCCGCAAGCTGAAAATCAATTACAAATTTATTTACTTTTGATGAAGGAATATAAAAATATGAAACCCGCATACTCCTTATTCAAAGGTTCAATATGAAATACTCTTTCATGTAAGATATTCTACTCTACTGTAGAATATCTAATTTTTGTAGGTATTTTTCAGCAACACATTTCCGGTGCAATTATTAAAATACATTCGGCTTAAGAAATACTCTAGATTCAAAAAGTCAAGATGCCAGTTTATCCAGTCGTTAAGACAGATGGTGCTGCCAGTGGTTCACCCCAAAAATATACGAGTTTAGTTTAGTTTTTATTAACGTCGCACTAGAAGCAACACGAGGGTTATTAGCGACGAACCTCGTAATTTTGAACCTCTGTCAAGAGACGAGGACGACACCTGAGCTTGCACCCCCTTTGCGATTTTGTTAGTAAGAACTGAACAAATCACGTTTCAAAAAGTTACTGTATCAAGCAGTAAAAATTCCAACAACCATGACAAAGTACTTGCAAAACGAGCAAGAGTCTACAACGCTCCCCATACAACTATTATCCGAATCTATTCGAATCAACCTCGACGATGCACGCACACAACAAATCTGTAAATATTATTCGACGTTCTCAGCGGTAAACAAAGTGTCGAATTCTCTTCCATAGATTTTACTGGGTTGCCATAAACAATTTGGCATGGTAACTAACTTAGCGATTTATTGCCAAAAAATTTAATCGCGTCATGGGGCCCCGCCAAAATAGGAATAGATTCTGCTTTGAAATATTTAAGAGAAAGATTTCTTACAGATTTCACGAACATATGACTTTGTAGTCTTAATAATGGAATTTTAATTGTTTCTTGATGGCTGCGATTCATTGATTGATTGTTTTGCTTAGGATATAGGCAACAATCAAATCGTTAGCGAACGCCAGTCATTGCGACACTTGGCTAATTCTGATTTTTTTACACATACATGAAATTTATTAAAAAGTTAATCAAATATATTAAAATATGTATTAAACACATGATTTGTCGTGAAATAGGAAAAAAAAAAAAAAAGAAAAAAAAAGATTAAGAGTGAAGATATAGGGTGTACGAGATATATACAAGATGAGATTTTTTTTTATCTTTTTTTTTTTTTGCCTTACTTTCGCCTCCATATACGGTTCTACCTTCAAACGCTATGTTGGGTAGATCTCGAGTACTTGAGAGAAGAAAAAATCATTTTTATGTTTAATTTTTTTAATAATTATAAGTATATTACAATTATATCATTTTTGAAAAAAAAGTTTAAATTTAATTTTACAATTAAATTAATTTTGATTATTCTAAAGCTTTTTTATTATGAAGAAGAGAAGCTTAAAGAGGTCACTTCTCGCAACAGTTTTCCTATCTCCGTAATGTTAAAAGTGACCAAGTCTAAGGAACATTTTTAAAAAACTGACTGGTTACCAATTTTTTGTGTTCATTTACTGTATAGTTATTATTGTAATGAGAGCTTTTTTTAAAATTTCAATTAGTTTTTTTTTTAAAAAAGTATAATATTGAGTAACATATGAAAAGTTAATAAATAAAGAAACTTTGTGTACATTTCAACCTCTAAATCTTGTTTGAATAATTTTTTTGACAAATCTCTCATTAAATTTTTCTTTTATGTTCTAATAATACATGTACTAAGTTTCAAAGCTATAAGATAAGTAGGATTTTTAAAAATGCACCTTTTGTGTTGAAATTTATACTTTTGAGAAAATGCAATTTAAAATTACCATTTACTGATACATACCAGAACCATAGCTTGAATAGCTTGAGTAATTTGCTAGTTCATCTTCTTGTCTACATTTTAATAGTCTTTTTTTTTTTTTTTAACTCTGGCTTTTTTGGTTCTTTGTAAAACTGCCTTTTCTGTTTTCCTTATACGAATACGATCTGCTTCTTGTTAATGCTCGTCATGTATAAAATCCAGGTTGAACATTTAATAAATTTAAAGTTTTTAATTTTGTAATGAATCCTTGATTAAAAAGAGATATTGCTTCATACACTCCAGTTTTTAAAGTTCCTAATTCTACATATACATTTTTTGAGTTTTTGGACCTGATGACGCTATTTAAGCTTTTATTAAAATTTTGAGTTTTGCCAGATAGGCATCCAGAGTGTAGTTCAGGACCTGACAAATCTCTAAATATTGTTTAATAAAATTCATAACAGCATCAGGTAAGTTACGTTTGTGTTTATATTGTTCTCCTTTAATTATGACCCTATTATACTCACACCATAAGTCGTCACTAGTGGGGCAAAGATCGAGGTACTAAGTATATCGCAGTGTGCGCGATGACTCTGAGCGATTGAAGACCCAAAGTGCGCTTTCAGCTTCTATTCCTTCACTATTTCCAAAGTAATTTTCAAAACACTTTTCTGTGAGCATTTCCATTCCTCAAATTGCACGAATATCTGGAAAATACTTCGGCATCAATAACCCTTCCAGTTTCAACAATATCTGTTGCCACGACACCATTCAGCGAAGCATGCCCCCTCTTTTGGCAGGCGCCATCAATAGTCACGGGTACATTTGGATTTCCATCATTATTAGATATTTCTTTAGCAGTAATTGCCATAGAAGATTTTACGACTTTCTCTGTCGCATCATTTAATGCGTGGATTAACTCATATAAGCGATAAGTTGGGGGAGGTAAGTTCATTTCTTCGCAAAACACTTTCGTAGAAGTAAACCTTTTTACAACTGATCTCATAGCACAGGAAAGTCTCGTATTAACTTCATACACATTTGCGTCTTTTTCATTAGTTAAAGTCTCAGTGACTGTAGTATTAAGGATTGGCTATTTGAAATCACAACTGTCATGACATATTAATAGTTTTGTAGCCAAACCTTGGGTTCGACGATCAAAACTAATATGTATACTTTGGTTTTTGCATTTTATACATAATGCTCATAAATTTAAGAAACCATAAAGCAGAGGAATGTCAATTATTTCATTAAATTTATTCGAAAAGAATTCATAAAACCTTCATACTCTCCAGCATACTTACCTAACTTTGACTTCTCTCGATGATGATTTCATCAATTTCAAAGCTACTTTTGCTTTTGTAGCTTCTTCAACTTTAGATTAATTTTTATTTGATTACCGAATGTCTCCTCAAAACTTCTTTTTCTTAAGTATTCAGACATTTAACTGAGGCATAATGATACACATAACTGAAAAAACAAAATTCCAACAGATGAAATTGTCTGTATTTGATGAGGCCAAAATTGCACTTTACATACTGTATGTAAACAAACTGCCATTACTATTCAGTTCAATTCTTTCCTCAACAAGATGTTGATGGAAATAAATAATTTTCATGATTTTAAAATCATTTGATGAGGCTAGAAAGCGGCATGTATATTATGTTTTGGCTTAAAAGGGGGCGGGGCAATCACCTGTTTTGGGTTATGACAGATGTAAACAACTTTTTAAAAAATATTCAAAATACTTTTAATTTAGCTACAACAAAAATTTAAATTGCATTGGACGCAGAAATATTTGTAGTTTCCATTAAAAAAAATTGAAAAATTGATTTTTGACCGATTTGTGGGAAGTGACTCCCCTTAATGAAATAAGGAAAGGAAGGAGAACGATAGATAGCTAAATTTTTATATAGAATATTTAATCATATACGCTTTATCATAAACGCGGCTTGATTTATGGGGGGGGGGCGGAGCTGCTCTTGAGAATAAAGTGGTTGAGTAGGTTGGGAAAGCACAAAATAATTCAACTCAACTAGAACTGGGCGTGATTGCTGATATCACGAAAACATTCCTCCAGATTACTATGGATGACAATGACAGAGACTATCTGAGATTCTTATAATTTGAATCCTGATAAATTAAAGATATATCGCCCTAAACGAGTGGTATTTGGAATAAAGTCCTTTCTTCCTTAGCGCTACTATTTTATACCATTTAGATATTGCACTTGAACATCTTACTGAAGTAGCGAAGAAGCTGAAAATATGTATATTGATAATTGTGTCACAAGTTTGGATACCACGGAAGAACTAGAATCCTTTATTAAGGAATCAAAAGAAATAATGCTCGGTGGAGTTTACCGTACTGTACATCTTGAACTGGGGACTTCTCTAGCTACAGACAAATTCTTGTTGTCTTTGCGCCGCTTCATTGCAAGAAGAGGAAGACCTATTATCTATACGAATAATGGAAGTAGTTTTAAGATATATCTAACCAATCCCTAAATAAAGTGGACTGGAATAAAATCAATGATGACACGTCGGTGTCAATAATCCAGTGGAAGTTATTCCACTCACCTCTCCATAGAAGTAGGCTTCTCGGAACGATTGATAGGCCTTTAAAAATTATCTCTAGAAAGGTCCTTGGTAAGGCTTCTCTAAGGTATGAAGAACTTTTCACGAGTCTCTGCTATTGTGAGAATATTATTAATTTTAGACCAATAACTAATGTATCTGAAGACTTGGAACTCGAATCTTTGACACCGGTGATGTCTCTAGGACACATTAAAGAGAGTTGAATTTCAGATCTAGATCAAATTGATTCTACAAGTTTACGAAAAAGATATCTATACAGATTAAAACTCCGAGAGGATTTACGAAAACGATTTCTCTCTGAGTATCTTGGTCTATTAAGAAGTTATTCAAAAATGGTCATGAAATCACTGCTTTTTTTGCGTAGGAGATGTAGTTTTAATTGAATCCACAGCTAAAAGAGTTAATTGGCCTCTTAGAAAAGTAGTTCAATTGATTGAAAGAAAAGATGCCGAAGTACGTCTTGCTAAAATTCGTACCAATCATAACGACTTACTTCGACCTATCCAGCGTCTTTATCCATTGGAAGTAATTTCTTCCTTCGATGAAGACCTTCGCCAACAGATTGAAGGTCACACAATTTGTGACAAACGTGATGAGAGCAATATTTCAAGTGATTCCTCTCCATAGTTCCTGAATTTGAAGAACTGCAGCCAACATTTGTTCCTCAGCGAATCAACCAATATGGACGAGCTCTATGTGATCCTCGTCACCTGGACCTCTAGAATATTTCGTTCCTGAGTGTTGAGTTCCAATATGGTGGAACTCAAGGTGTCTTCAAGGTTTTGATGTGTCAAGGTTTTTTCACCAGAAATTTCAGAATCACTGTTTAGCTTTTTAGAGTTTAAAAGATTGCAATTCGTTTAAATAGGATTTGGATTGAAACAGTTTATCAAGGAGTACTTCTTTATTACCGTTAATATGCAGACCTAACGCAGTTAAAACACAAACTAAATCATTTATAGGGAACAAAAACGAATATCAATTTTTTTCGATCATCAATATTGAAATCAATGGGAAATGAGGAAAAAGCTTTTCAATTTTGTTCTTGAATTACGATCAAATGCATCGTTAAAAATATAACGGTTAACAATTTAATCGTTTTTGTATTTTATCTTTTAAGAAAGTTTGACGCAACAAGAATATCAGGGTGATCATCTTTA
>BMAW01006825.1:0-10305 GCA_019974015.1 Nephila pilipes
TTTGAAATCTGGCGACAAATTTCACCTTCCAGGGAAAATAATTTTCAGACAAGACAGACTCAACAGACCAGGAGGAGGACTGCTAATAGCAGTATCAGCAAACATTTCTACTCGTCAAATCTCTTCTTCAATAGTACAAAAGCCAGATATTGAAATGCTAATAATACAAATATATATTAATATATCCTTTTACATAATAAACTTATATATGTTACTCCACGGGGACTCAATATCTCATTAATCAAATCTTACTTGGAATCCTTAATAGATCCAATCTTAATTTTTGGAGATCTTAGTCTATATCACCCTATGTGGGGTTCGAACCATATTTCGCCTCATAGTGCAGATTTTATAAAATATGACTGACTCCAATTTTATACTTCTCAATACTACTACCCCAACCCACAGATGTAATATAAGATCAGCTACTCTGATTGAACTCATCTTCTGCTCTGCAAACTTATCGGAAACACTAATACTTATGTATCGGAATACTCTTTCGATAGCTATCACTATCCCATAATCAGGAAACTATTTCTACAACGTCAGAATAAGCGAATCTCTAAGAAAACACAGACTGACACTTAATGAAACAAGTACAATCATCATTAGAAAATCCAGAAAACTTAATAGAAAATCTCACTGATACAATCTCAGAAATAATCCTAAATAGCACCAATGAAATAAAATTATTCAATAAGTCCTTTCCTCCTTGGTGGAACAGCATTTTTTTTTTTTTTTTTTTTTCAAAAATTTTTTCCGAAAAAAGGCTATAAACGATATTTTACCACAATTATGGATAAAATATAAATAGTTTTCGAGCAAACTGAGATATCGTATTAAACAAGGGAAAGCAAAGTACTTAGCTGAAATATGTAATAAAGTGTCTAATCCTAAAATCTTCTATAGCCTTCTCAGAAAACTTACAACGAACAAGAATGCTGAATCAACATTAAATCTCTTCCAGTACCATAATAAATATAAAACTCAACATCAAAAACAAGCTCAACTTTTGGCAAGCTATTTTACATCTAATAACGGTTCTCACGAAACACTTCAATTGGATTTTCTCAATAAAGAAAACAACCTTCTTAATATGTCTCCATATTTCTGAATTAAACAGAGCTATAAAATATGCTAAAAATACTACCCCAGAAGCAGATCAGATTAATGCAACATTACTAAAGAATTTAAACAATAGCCAAGGAACTGTTGTTCTTAACTATTTTCAGCATTTATTTCAGAATTCCATTATACTTATGTCATGGAAACAGGCAATTATTCTCCCAATTCCGAAACCGGGTAAAGGCAAAACTAAAATTTCATCCTACAGACCAATAGTTTTAACTTCCGTATTTTCTAAAACATTTAAAAGAATCTTGACTGGATGCATATCTTATTTTCTGACAATAGAACAAAAACTTCACTCCCATCATTCCGGCTTTGTACCATTTAAATACAGTAGAACTGCCACATACTTCACTAATAAAGCTATCTTAGATGCCAAACGAGAGAAAAAAATTCTTCGTGGGAATTAGTCTGGATAAAAAGGAAGCATATGACTAGGCTTATATAGATGGTATTTTATATAAATGTCTCCAAATTGGAATTATCGGGAGAACAGCTATTTGGATTCACAAATTCCTAACTACTCGATCTCTTCAGATTCGATGGAGGGCAGCCTATCATCGCAGAAATCTGTTCTACAGGAGTCCCCCAGGGCAGTGTCTTTTCCCACGTGTTATTTACTATTTATATGCATGATATCTTCGAAACATTGGAAATAGGAGTAGAATGCTCAGTTTATGCAGACGATATTTTTATTTATTGTTCTCATCTGTCCCTGGATATAGTCGGTAGAAAATAGCAAGATACCTTAATAAGAATAACACAATGGTGCAACTATTGGAAACTATCTCTAAGTCCTGATAAAAGTACAATTGCAGAGTTATCAAATAAAAGAATACAATCGTTTCCTAATATTATGTTGGTAGGAATCCTTCTCACGTGGCAAACTTGCGTTAATTATCTAGGAGTATATTTTTCCAAACAGAATTTAAAATCTTACAACAATGAACCACGTGAAAAACAAAGCGTTGAAAAAAATGAATGGCCTTAAAGGAATAGCATATAAGCACTTCGGTCCCGAAGCAAAAGACTTGATCAAATTAACTAATAATAGTATTTGCAGCATCTCTTATTATACATGTCATATCATTAACAAATGGTCAGATAATCAGCTCAATCCTTTTAACATCATTCAAACGAAAGCACTCAGAATCGCATTAGGTTTACCACAATGGACTCTAAACATTATACTTTTACAAATAGCTAATCGGGAAATATTGTCGGAGAAAATAAGAAGGCTGGCGAATAAATTTTTTATCTCCTAAATTTCAAAATGTGACTTTCCCACCTCTGCATCTCAAAAGCCCTGATACTATAGATCTAAATATTCTGGAAGAGGACAAAAGCAATATTTCTAATATTTTTCATACGTCGAATATTAATGGGCAGCAAATAATATCTATCCCTAGATTACTGTATTTCACAGAACTTCCTTGTGAAATTTTCACCAATCAATTTGAATTTCAGAATAAAAACCTTCCTATTTATGTTATTAGAGGATTATTCGAAGAAATAGTGAGCAATAACTACCAGAATTATTTCATAATAGCTACGGATGCTTCAAAAAAAAACATAACAGGAATTCTATTGCAGACATAGCAAAAATTCCTCCTTTGCATACAATTTAAATCCCATTAACACTATTTTTACAGCAGAAGCTCTGACCATATGCAAAGTTTTAAATGATCTCACCGAATTAAAGAAAAAATTATTAATTTTATCAGATAGTCACTCTGTTCTAGCTGCACTAAAAAACTATAAAATAAAATCTCCAAAAGTTATTCACAGATTAGCCAGCAAAATTTTCATCCTATCGCAATTTCAAAATCCAATTGGTACTACTTTGGATTCCGGGACACTCAAAAATTAAATGGAATGATCAGGCAGACCAACTCGTAAAATCGGTTAAGGAGTCCAACAGATATATTGATTGGATTGCTCAGATGGATATCATCTACAGAAATAGAATGAAAAGAACCAACGAAAATTTTTATTCAAGTAAATATTTCGAAGACTTGGGAAATATTCCGACTTTAGACAAAATACCCAAGTGGGCAAAAAGCAGAAGAGAAGAAATTCTAATTACTCGAATCATCTGCAAAATGATAGTAACTCCTGGGCTTTTACACCAATTCCATCTACAGGATAATGCAATTTGTAACACATGTAACCATATCAACGATTTGGAACAGATCCTTTTAAATTGTAACAAATACTCCTCCCAAAGAAATTATCTCTGAAATACTCTCAAGATAAATCCACAATACAATACTACCTTCAATGAACTTTTGGAAACAATAGTCTCTTATAAACAAGTGTTCAGAATATTCCTGCAGAAACTAAAGTACTTTGATATGTACTGAATGAAAAAATACATCTCTTAAATGGAATTATAGCCTTTGCTGCTCCACATCCCACAAAAATCAATCAGTCAAGCAGTTTTCATTATTTCATATTTCACACCATAATTTATTCGGATCATATTGAATTTTATTCAGTAGTAATGTACTTTCCTTTTTTAAAGTATTTACATAAGCGATTTTCTAATAATCTGGCAATGCTGAGGAGCAATATCTGCAGAATTACCAGGGAGAACTATGTATAATTTCCATGTGTGATCTCGTTAGATAGTAAGAATTCATAGTTAAATTTCATCCAAGTTTAAAACTGAAAGCTGTCAAAAAAAAAAAAAAAAATTCTCCAAGGCGTTGTCCCGGAGAGGAATCGGTTTTTAGTAACCATGCATGAGTGGATCTGCGTGGAAAATTCCCTCTTCAAAGTAATAAACAGTCTCCTTCTTGACATTCTGCACTCTACCTAGAGATAAGGGACCTTTTCCGCCCTTACATTTTATTTCTTTCTTACTTTCCCAGTTGAAGGGCGAAAAGGGTGTCCAGTTTGTAGCCCTCTGTAGTGAATACCTATTTCTTGCCCTTCCCCCAGATGCAGGGAAGTCTTAAGACTTCTTGAGGCCATGGGCCCTAATGAAAAAATAGGGCCATACCTGCGACCCTTTAATCTAATTGGGGGTACATACATGCGCAGTTCAATAAAAGCAATCCTTAGTAAAATGAGTTTTTATGTGAATATTCGTTTTCTACATTTTAAAGTCGCAAAATCCTTAATTAGGTCTTCAAAATCAATTGTCAATAATATTTCTTTTGTAATACTCATCAAGCTTAAATTATTCAAATGTGATTGAGTCATACAATCTCTCAATTCATATTTAACCAGTTTGAGTTTTGAAAATGAACGCTCATCACTCGCGTTTGTAATCATCTTTTTCACTGATAAGAAAATGTTCATTATTGTTTCAATATTAGGAAACACTGTGAATAGTCTTTCAATATACATGTATGCTGATTGAAATTTCAGTCTCCTCATACAACGACTGTTTTTCATCTGCATCTGCATTTTTTATTAATCTTTCTTTTTTCCATTTCTTCTCTCTGCTTTTTCTTCAGCTTTTCGCCCAAAAAGATCATGTATGATTCAAATGTTTACATTCCAAGTTCAGTTCCTCCCCATTATTGTCTTTGTCTTAAAATTTTGATATTTTCTCCCATACTATTTTAATATCTGTCTCATCCAAATTAGAAATATTTTGAAAAAATCAAAACATTTTAAAAAGCTTCTCATATTTTTTACTACGCGTTTGTATGTTTCAAATTAGAGAGTCGATTATTGTTAAAAAGGTTTCTATTTTAAATTTCTGACTGTGACCTTTTTCAAACGTTTTATCAGTGTCTTTAACTATTTCCTTCAAGAAGTTATTTTAACAATGCGTTGTCTTACTCAACTTGTGAACACTTTTATATTCCTTTTTTAAGAATACTTCCTGAAAGTCGAAACTCATTATAGTCAAAAGAGTCTCTTTTGGTTGTTATATATATCATAAACGTTTTTAATAATTAAACACTTTTCGACAAATCCATATTTTTACTCTGGAGAAAAAGATTTACTTTGTCAATATGTGTCAAAATGTCATTTCAAGTGATAGTTAAAAAAAAGTAGTCTCTAATTCATTCATTTGAATTTTTAATTTTTTAGCAGAAAATCAAGTATCCGCTGCCTGTAATTCATGATTAATTAAGCAATCCAGGCTCATAACAATTTCTGAATATCCGAAGCTTAAAGCTTTAATTGCATTGCTGACCAACGTATTTTTAATAGGTTTTTTAGTACATTTTTATTTCTATCACAGCTTAAATTTGATGTAAGTATATTCCAACGATGAGTTGATAACGAGAAAAAATTATAAAGATTTTGGACAAATTCAAAGTAAATTGTTACATTATAGTTACATTCTACTCCTTAAACGCCAATTAAATTCAAAGAATGTCCTGCGCATGGTACGTATATCGCGTATTTATTTTTTTCTTGAAGTCGGCCTTGCAATCTTGAATATTTCCCAGACGTATTTGAGGCATTGTCGTATGACTGACTTCTACAATCACTGAGGGAAATGTCGTTATTTTCCAAAAATGAAACCACAACATCAGTCAGATACTCTGCAGTATATCCATCAATATTAATAAATTGCAAAAGTATCTCAATAGGTGCACCATTTTGGATATACCGTAAAATAAAAGTGTAAATATTTCGTGTAAATGTAATTAATAATTTTATAAATTATTTTTTATAAGTGTATACAGTTAATTGGAAGTTCATAGAAACAAGGATTTTTATTTTGGAATATTAAAAAAAAAAAAAAAGCAGTGCACTCAATAAATTAAATGATTAAAAAAGCAAGATACACAAACAGGTTTAAATAACAATTTCCCCCCTCCTTAGTTATATAATTATGAAGTGGCAGTTAAAACAAATCAAGAACATAATACAAAATAAATAATAATAAAAAAAACTAATAAATAATTTTAACAAGATAGAATAAAAGCAGAGGATAGCTTATTTTCGAAAACGTATTTGTAATAATTTTCAAATGCAATTTCTTGCTTGCCAAAGAACGGCGTGATTGTAAATAGCTTCTAAAACACGCTACGAATTCTGAGAAACTACATTTCTGTTACGAATGAGTCATAAATCACTGTTCATCAATGAGACAAGGGGGAATATCATGTATCCTTACGCATAAAAGATGAGCAGCATGTTTCCTTTTTCCTCTTTCCCCAAATATGCAAATTTTCTAATTTACTTGCAAGTAAAGGAGTTTAAAATTTTTAAAGTATATACATTTGAAAGAGCATAGGTTTCCTGAAAGAGCACCCTGATTTTAATTTTTTTTTATTTAATGATAGAAAATATTTTTATGATCGTCTTAGTGTGCGGGATGTGAATTTCCAGATCTTTAATGAATATTAAAAAAAAAAAAAACTTGCAAAGTTTTTTAAAAAATCGAAAACCAGAGAAACATTTTTTCCCTCGCCCTTTTGAATGCATTTTATTCCATGCAACAGCAGTACGAAACTCCATAGGATTAACACTTCGCTCAGGATTTCTTGGTGTCATGTTGACGGGAGCCTTAAAGGTTTCATCTCAATACTAACTGGAGTACCCATTTTCATTGTGAATGAAGTTTTAAAACAAAATGATCAGTTGTTAAAAAAAATAAATGACCAGTAAAATTTAAAATAAATTACCAGTTATTGCTTAGAATACCCTTTTAAACCGGTACAAGATGATATGCCGAAAAATTATGAATAATTTAGTAAAAGAAGGCTACTCTTTTATTAATATCCTAAAAATAACGAAGAGGTATTTTTTTTAAGACAACACATTCTAGGAACGAGTTATTAGAAAAAGAATTGTTATTTTACTACTAAGAATAAATAAATAAATACAATGTCTTAAAAATCGTTATGTCATATCTCACGTAATTTGCACATTACTATGTGTAGCATTTCGCTTTCCTTTTTTCTTTTTTTTCTGTTCAAGGGAAGGGGAAAGAGAAAACTCGCTCACTAGTTAGTAAAAAAAAAGGAAAGGTTTTATGAAATGAGAATAATATATAACTCTCCTTTTCGTAAGAATTCTGAAAGTGATAAGATCGAATTTTTTAAATAATTTCCATTTATTCTTTCGTAGATAGAATGAACGAAGCTTCAATTAAGTTATTAATATCTTGTATACAACTTTCCTATTTTCCTATTATGATTATTTCATTATTATTATTAATGTACAAAATATTATATTTCAAATTCTCATTATAAAACAGATATATATATGTACTATATACTAACATAAATCGATATTAGCTTTATCACATACAGTTAATTATTAGATTTCCTTAAATATTTTTCATTTACTTTTTTTTTTAAATTGCGAATATAAAATCTTATCTGATAAAATATTGAGTAATTTTTTTAAAAGAAATTACATGCAGAAAAAAATCTGTAAAAAGTTTTTGTATTGTCTTACATAATATTTGTGGAATCTCTTAAAGTTCCCAGAAAAATATATGTTTGTAACTATATGATATATATATAACCTTGTTAATATGCTTATCAAACGAAATACAGAATTATAATAAATAGGAATTCATAATATTTCAAAAATTAAAGAGCATTATTACATAAATTATTAATTAGGAGAATTATATTTATGTAAGTAATTTTCATTAAAAGTATTTTATACCAATATGTGATAAGGTGTAAATATATTATAAATTTTAAGGTATAAGAACTAAAATTAAAGTAAATATAATAAGTTTCAATTTTCTGAAGGACAATATGACTAAACACACACACGCAAATAGAAAATATTTCTAGTGAGGGATCTTATATACACTAAAAATCTCTTATTTCGTACTGTGTTGGATGAGAATTTCTCCATTTTTGATGTTTACTCTTAAAACATTAAATTATTGTGCAGGCATTTACTTATCTAATTATCAAATCATGCTCTAGGATTCCTGTTATATGATTGTTTTTCTACATCTATATTACATTACTGTAATCTTTAGTATTGTAATGTATTCATTTTATAAATGTTCTTTTTTATTTGTGTTTCAATAAGAATAAAAAAAGGACAGTCATTTGGACTTTTAAACGAGTAAAATAACGCTTTTCATATTAGAAGCAAATAAAAATGTTTCTCTGAATTACAATACACATCGAAAATTCATTTGGAAGACCATAGTGCATTCAAAACGAAGGAAGCTCGCACTTATACACATTAATCAATATAATAAATATTCTAAAGAATCCATTGAAATATTTATGTATAATTTCATAAACAGTTAAGGCTCCCGTCTACACGCCATCACAAATTTCCCTACCTAATGTTAATCCTATGGAGTTACGTACTTAAAGTCTCACATCTAGAGTATTTATTTTAATTGCATGGAATAAAGTGCTCTTTAAAGAAGTAATCCTTCGTTTTTTATGCTATTTTTACTGAGTATTTAAAAACACACACAATCCAAATTACTTTATTAATTATTAAAATGAAGAATAGATATTTTAGATACGTTTTGAATATACCAGTGGAGATATTGTAAATCTGTTGTGCAACATTCTTTGTTTGTACCTCCAGAATTGAAATTCACGTGCTTTTCTACCAGTATTTAGTTATTTGTGCATTAGAACATTTGCTATTATAAAACTTGTGTTGCAGAAATTTATTACATTTATTAAATAATGTAAATAGTCATCAAAGCAGCAAGACAAGATTATATTCTTCAGCATACCGAAAAAAGAATAAAGGACAATAAATAATAAAGAATAAATTCTGAAGGGAAGGCTGTGCAGGCTTTAGAAAATTCAATGGGTTTGATAGTTCGCCCTTTGGACTGTTCATACATCAAAAACTAAAGTACTTAGCAGTCCCTCCCGATGGTTTAGTTGATGATGATGGAATCGTTGAGGTAAAATGCTCGGCCTCTTGCCAAAACATAACTCCCGAAGAAGCAATAACCACAAAAAAAATTTCTCTTCTGGAAATTCGATAGATTTGGAAACATGATTATAAATAAAAATCACAATTATTTCTATCAAATTCAGGGGCAACTGCAAATTGCAGGGAAAAATTTTTTTGCCTTTTTGTAAGGTGAACAAAAAAAGGTCATAAAATAGGAAAAAAAATATTTAAAGAAAATGATTTTTGGGATAATATGACAAAAAAAATTAGAATTCTTTTATTTCAATTGTCTATTACCCGAACTTGTTGATCCACGATGCCCATGCCTAACCCAGCTGCGATTCTAGAAGCACATGAAAAGAGAAAAAAAAAAAAAAAAATATGCAAATGTAAATTATTAGTCATTTTGTATCCCTGAAATTATATTAGTAATACTGTTCAAGCTTTTCTTGATATTCAATTAACCTGTGATATTATAATATTATAATCATATCGCTATGGGAAAATACAATTTCAATGTGTTTGTTTTGCATGTGTATTTTTATTACTATTGTGCATCACTGTTCATATTTTATGTAAAACCCAAAAGTAACTATTTTATTTCAATTGACACAACTGTATATACTTATTCAAGAGATTACCCACAAAACATTTTAACTATATTTAAGTAGAAATATTGCGTGACCGTTTATTACAATTTTTCCAAAACTCCTTTGTAGGAATGAGATTAAAATATGTCGAATTTTTATGATTAAATGAAGAATATAGAGAAAAAAAATTATTCTTTTTCTCAGATATGTGAACAATTTTACATGAATAATACATTTTGCAAGAACGGAAACATTATTTTACTGCATTGAAACAGCGTATGGAGTAGCTGAATGGTTATGCTCGCTATTTTGTGGCTAGCGATGTTTTAGTCAAGCCGAGTATTCGAGTCCTATTTTCCTAGAACCGCCAACATGTTTAAAATTTAAAAACAATAAATAGCTGTCATGCTTCTTCCAATTGCGATGCTAATAAATAGTCAATCCTTACAAATTTTGTTTTCAGAATTCGGCCTCGAATTAGCTCCTCCCCCCCCCTCTCTTTAGTCTAATAACTAATGCAGAATGAGAATTATTAAATAGATATTATATGAATAAATCTGTGCTAATAAATATTATCCACCCAAATTGCTATTGTTTTCTATACCCTATAAATGTCGTACCTGATCAATTTTCAAAACTTCACTTGTTTTTGGGTACGTACTTTATGTCTGCTTTCGCCAGTAATGAACTTAATTTTCAAAAATACGTCATAAAAAATTTCTCTCGAATTTTTTATTGGATTGAAATAAAATATATGCAATATACACTC
>BMAW01006826.1:0-149681 GCA_019974015.1 Nephila pilipes
GTGTGTGTGTGTGTGTGTGTGAATACACTTCAAAAATTATTACTTAGTATAGGTTTTTAATTTTGTTTTGTAATAATTTTTCTGCAAATTTATATATATATATATATATATATATATATATATTAGTTTTATTAGTTTTGGTGATTACTGCACTCGGTTGTCACGCCATTTTGGACTGAAATGTGAACAACAAATTTATTATAAAGGTAAAAGTTTAACTTCTTTAGTTTTAAAAAATTATTTTTTGCATGTAAGTGTGTATTAATAAGCGTGGTTTACTTTTATGTTTAATTTTATTTACTTTACTTAAATGCATAACTTCTTTTGTCTCATTTTTCTATTGTTGAATTTCTGTTCGTTTGTGGTTTTTTATTTATTATTCATGTTCTATACCTTTTATAAGGTGACTAATCATCCTCCTTTAGGAAGGACAGTCCTTCTTTTGTAAGTTCCGAATTTTCCGAATTGCTCCGAAATTTTCAATATATTTTTAAAAAATGATTTATTGACAAAAATTATTCATTTAATGGAAAACTATCGTTTAATTAAATAATTAAAAGGAATATAATAAGCGTAATTAGTGTATTTCGTTTGAATTAATAAAATATTTCATTTATTTATGCTGTACTTTTTTCTTAAATTTTTTTTTTTCGTCCTCCTTTTCATTGTAAAAAAATTAGTTACCTTACCTTTTAATGATAATGTAATTTATTACTATGTAATGATTGGAACCATGAAACTAATTTAAGCACAGTTTTCCCTCACCAAAGTATGGGGCAGTGTTAAAATTACATTATTCTCATTTTTGTTTTTCTATAATTCTTTTCTCTTGATTTTTGCTGAGCTAATTAAAGCAGTTTTGTATTTAAAATGATTGTAGTTAATAATGTATGGTTTATATTTGTACTGAATTTCTATTATCACGTATATACATAATTTCATTAAATTTGTAGCTTTTATTCATTATAATATTTTGTTTACTTTTATAACTTAGAATAATAATTTTAATTTGATTTTTAGGATAATTTGACAATTTTTTTTAATTAATTCTGAATATTTTAGTATTTTAGCTTTAATAAATTTTTAAATAAGATTCTAGTGGTTTTAATATATAATTTAGTATATGATTTTGTTTACATGTAAGAATCATATATATATATATATATATATATATATATATATATATATATATATACAGATACCATTTTGAATACAGTTGATGAATGTCATCATATTCCATAAGTTACAGAAAGCTTATTTTGAGGAGTTGAGCTGCGTGGTTTCGGCAATCGAGACCTAAGCGAATGTGAAGGAATTTTTCCTTGTTTCGTATATGGAGGGATTTCTTAAGATCATATGTTACTCACATGGTATTGGAGGAGGGATTACTTAGGGTCTTTGGATGAAGCTGAGTAATCTTGTTGGGATTATCCCCCAAGTCTGCAGCCATGGGAAAGTTGATTCAGCATATTTTACGAACACGTTATCACATAAATTAAAGGATAATTTGTAATCGTATGAGAAAAATGAGAATGAACTGTGAGTTATAGAACGGAAAAAATTAGAAAGTTAAATTATTTTTAAGTAAAATCATTTCATATAAAAATGTGGAAAAATTGTTCAATGAAATTGAAGGGACCGAAATATTTTTTTCGTGTAAAGCGATGCATGCAAAAAAAAAAGAATGTTGTCACCGATACTCCCATCACTGAATTCGAAAATCAACCCATCTATTGAAATTTTTGTTTTAACAATGCCAGTGCCTCTACCCATCCGAAGATAAGTGGTAGCCTAATAACAATAGTAATAGAGGGTTTTTTTTTTTTTGTTCAATCTAACGAAAGAAAATAAACCAAAAAATTAAAGTCTGAAAGGTGAAATCTTTTCGTGTTAAGCGATTTTCGTTTCGTATGATAAGAAAAAAATATGGCACATAATATAGCATTTTGTCAGGTATTGCCACAATATGTAAGCATGTAATGATAGATAACGATAAGCAAATAAATTATTTGTTGAAATTTTTGCAACACGAATTGTGTGGTTTGTTATGGATTAGTTAATAGTGTGGAATTTGATGAAATAAGCACAACTTTCATGATAATATTTAGGAAACAGTAAAAGCATTGTAACATTACTTCGTAATACTATAAGTCATCAATTTCTTATTTTGTCTGTTCAAACATGAATGATTTCTCTTAGCATTTCCGAAATGTATAATTCAACCTAAATACATTTTCCTTTTTAAATATTTTAATACAGATATCTATTATGCATTAAAACTATTATTAAGAGTGTACTCAATTATCATAAACTGACTTCCATATCTGAACGAACTGGTTTAAAAACAGAAAATGTATTACCAAATGATTTGTTTTCTGCCACCTATGAGGCTATTGTTTTAGGGGGATCATTTTTTGGTGTACCAGAACACTTTTCAATTTCTTATTGTTTGTTTCAGTTTAAATTACATTTAGGTTAAATATATTCAATTTAGTAATTTATCGTTTACGTTAATTTTAATTACATGTGGCTGATTAATATTCAATTCAATAATTTATCGTTTCCTTAATTTTAATATCGAAAAAGTTTACTTTTGTCCTTTTCTCGATATTTCATCGTTTACTTTAATTCTTATATTTAATTGAGCAATTTAATAAAAATTATAAAAAAGTGCACCTTGGGTGTCTAAATCTGTTCTTTGTGAAACTTTGCATAGAACTTTTATATCTTTTTAGTTATTGTTTTCTGTTAATATTCAGGACCATTAATAAAAACATTTTTTTAATTACATGGGTCATTTTTAAAACATTTTATCATAATATTTACTTTATTCTGCTTTACATACATAATTTTTAATTTATTTATTTTTTTGATTGTATGAATTCATTTTTATCAACTCGTATTAACTGTTTGTGTAAACGCGCTTCTATTTCCAAAGCAATAAAATAGTTTTCGTGATTTAAAATATTTGAGATTTAGCACTAAAGTCATTTGATGTTTTCTCAGCAAGAGTTAGATTATAAGTCTTTTAGAGAACGAATGTAAGGAAATTATAATATCTAACTGACGATAAACTTTCTCAAAAATAACGAATATTTCACAACAGAATGTAATAGAATTCCTGATAGAATTTCTGATGGTCATGTTCAAGAAGATGATTCTCATGATCTTAGTCAACAAAATGTTTTTATAACCTTGGGCCGGAAAATAATTCTGGAAGACTTAATAAAAATAAAAACATTTTTGATTCTAGCATTTCTAAATTTCCGTTCAACAGTATGAATTATCTTTACTTTTGCATAGTAAAAAACTCAATCGGAGGACTTTTTAGTTACCTTTCGTGAAGAAAGATTGGTTATTTTGAAAATCCACCCATGAATAATGGTACTTGTAATACCATTATTATCAAGTAATAATAATAATCTTTTGAATTTATGAAGATCATTTTAGTTGATTTTGTACTATGCAAGCCAAAATAATTAACAAATTTCGGTTAAAACTCTTCTGACATCTAAAGATCTTAAAATCTTAAGCGAAAGATATAAGTGTAAATATTATTTTCTTACGAATTTAATCATTATTGAGCAAACATTTCTCAAAATTCATTTTCCTGGGAGGAAAAATAATATTAAATGCATCTCATAATTCATTTCTTTGAATATTTTATTGAAAATTGATCAAAATCTTAAGAATTGAATGTATAATTCCATTCACTTAGCTGGTAATAATTCACATTTATGTAAAATTTGATCTTGTTTACTGACTCGTCAGAATATTTCAACTAAATACAGACATTGATAAAATATATCTTAATTTTTGTTATTTTAGTGTAATTATCTTATTTAGAAAATTTATTCATATTCATATATTGTAGAAGTTATGAAGTGTTTACAAAAATATTCGCAAAAACTTTTACATTTTCGATTGTTAGTTCCATAAATTAGAAAATTAATTGGAATATGTATTAAGTATAAAATTCTTAAAAATAGGCTCAGAATAAGTATTGCAATACGTTTGAAAATGTTCCTCCAAATTTTTTTTCAAACTTATGTTCAGTAAAACTGCGTTTGCTTTATTTTGTAACAACATTGCTTTGATTTTGGGACATCATTGTTTTGGTTTTGTAACTTTATTAAGTTTTATATCTTCATTCATTTTTTTCTTTCAAAGATTTTTTATAATTTTTGCTTTGCACTTTGTCTTTTCTTTTGCTTTGTTTTATGTTTGTTTTACTTACCTCTGTAAGTCCGGCGTAATACTTGTGATGAAAGGGAATTGTTTTTTGTGGATTCAATGGAAAAAAAATAAAATCACATGCGATTTAATTATTACTTTCGTTAATCAATAAAAAAAAATTTAAAATACTTTGGATATCTTTAAATTACACAGCAATCCAATGAACAAAAAAAATTCTATGTCACAAATTGCCAGAAAAAAATAGAATAAATTTTTACAAACAAATCCTTGGATGTTATACATAATCAGCGATGTCAATTATTCTGTCCAATCCCCCCGAAATCAATACCAAACAAACATATTTTGGTATTTAATAAAAAAAAAAGCAGAAAATCTTATAAATTTCAAAATAATCATAAATATGAAGGAAATGAAAGGAAAAGAAACGTACAAGAAAAATAATGAAAAATGGAAAAGCAGTTACGCTTATTTTCTTTTATCATAGAAAAGAAATAAATTTCAAAAAAAATTATAATTATTTCTACAGTATAATCAGATTTGATCCTGATTTTATAAGATATTGAAATGAATTTCTTTGAAGTCGTTTGATTTTGGATTTTCTTTTTCAATCAACAACTAAGCAATACTAAAAATGAAACACACTGATCTTTTACCATCTCTCACCGCTCTTCTATATAAACTCAAAATATAATTTGATTATTTGTTAAATCAGCTGAGTTATAGATAGCCATGTAAATTATTATAAGTCATTAAACTCATGAACAGACAACATCGACCTTCAAGAAATCTGTGGAACAAACGAGATAACGACTGTTTTCTATTTTAGATTGAAATGAGTTTTTTCCAATCAAATCTTCATTTCGCTTCATTAATAACAAAGGAGGAAAAAAAAACATTACTAGTAATAGTTGTCTTGTGCTTAAAATTTGGTCTAATCTTGATTGTAAGCATTTGTGGAAAGAATTATTTTATTTTCTTCTATTTTAAGTCAACAAAAAATTGTTGCATTTCTCTCAAGATTGAATAACTTTTGGTTTGCATTTAATTTAGTGCCTAAACCGAACTTTACCGGTAGCCTTTATAATTTATTGTCTAATTTAGTTATTTATCATCTGCTTTAATTTTAATATTTGAACAAAAAGTTATTGATAGCTTAAATATTTAATTTTCCACTTCATTGTATTATCGTCTGTTTTGATGCTTTCTGTTGCAAAAAGTTGGCATCTCTCCTGTACATTAGAAGTTTTGGTATTTCTTGAAGGATTAAGTTATAATAAGGAGCGATTGAATTAAATATATTTTTTTAAAAAAGATTTACATTCTCTATTTTTCTAAGATACAGTCCATATCACATACTTAACTTTGATTACTGATATCATAGGGATTATGAGAGAATTTACTTCGGATAGAATGTGTTATCTATTTTGATTAAAATTCCCCAAGAATACAAGGAGTAATTTTGCTAAAATATGAAAGGTTAATATAAATGTCTAGTAGTTATATTTAAAACAGTGATTTCAAAGCGTTCATCAATCTATGTTCAATTTTTTCTTCAATAACCATGTTACTATGTCCATTAATTTTACAATTAACTTCTAGTTTATATATATATGCGTTGTAGGTATTTATGACGCCTGTAACAAGTAGTTAAGTGATTAATTGATTACTTGTATTGAATTTACATTTTTTTCAACGTCAACACTTTAAATTAATTCACTTTTCCCTTCAACACAAACGATTTCGAAGCATTTATCTTCGTCGCTTCTTCTCTCTTTTGAAGTTGAATAGTTATACAATAAGATGACTTCTATGAACTAGTGCGTCACGATCTGAATACTAGTAGAATGGGGCCGACAGGAAAACACTGAAATTGAAAATGCAAATGCATTTTTGCAAACACCAGACGCACTTATCTTTTTTTTAAATAACATTATGTCACTTTATGCACATTAAATTGATGAGAAAGTTTCTGAATTATAACGAAAACAAATGTGATATGGGATTATTCTACTAGAATGACAGTTCAAAACAATAAAAGTACTTTATTGCTAGAGCAGTGCCTTCTTTGGAAGTCTTAAAATTTAAATTATGCTAAGTCTAAATAAATTAAACGTTATATTGTGTAAGAAATTTTAAAATTTATTTTTTGAGACATGTGTACACCTATTTAAGATAAGTTTCTCCTTTTCATTCATATTTAATTTATTTACAATTACCTGAGATTTAGCGATTTTTCACGTTATCCGAAACGAGGATATTAGATTAGACATGGAATAATCTCTCTCTTCTTGAAATCTAGGCGTTTTGCCTTATTTTTGTTTGGTAATCTACTCAGAAAGTTCACAAAAATGCGTAAATGACATTCCATCATCTAAAAAAGCACATTATAAGTTGATTTTTATAATTTCTGTAAAATTTGATGCGATTATAAGTAAATGCAATGTTCTCAACTCTTTCTAATTGAAATCTTATAGCTATTAAAATAAGAAAGAGTGTTACAATATATATTACTTCATACAAAGGCTACTAAACATGGCCTTAAAGCTGCATTTATACAGTTCTGGAGTTTGATTTTTTAAAAAAAGTTTTATGGATTTAATTCAAACCCTGAAATATTATCTACAATTCAGATATAAGGAGCTCGTTTCTTTTCTTTCTAAATATTTCTAAAGTAATATAGCTGTAAAAAGATGGTGGGAAACCCTAAATATCGAAAACTGAAGGCCATTCTAGGACAAATACTTCAAGCATTTTGATTACCGTTGATAACTTCCTTTTTTAATTTCATATTCAATTTTATTTTGTTCGAATGCATTAACTCAATTTACTACACTCTACAGCTTACTGGATTAATTAAAGCAACTTTGGTAAACACAAAAGTAATCCTTAACAAGGAGTTGTAGATGTTGCAGAGAAATTAATTTAACATACTCGTTGTTGTTTCAAGCGGATAAGTGTTTTAAACGAAATACAAATTTCAAACCAGAGAAATCACATTGAGATTTTCTAGTTGATATCGAGAGCACATCTGTAAATTATTGTAATTAGTGTTAATAATAAAACGTTGAAAATTAAATCAAATTATATTCTCGTAATTAGTTACGTTTTTAATCAAGTGCGTATCTGACATCATCGAATCTTTTACTAAATTATTGGACAATTCCACATACTTTAGTCCAATGGATACCTTTATCGTAAAAACGTTATTTTTAAAATAATTATGCTTGATTTAATGTTATGTCATGATATTATAGAATATACCAACACAATAATACATATGTATTAGTATGTGTAAATTTATGAATTCAATTTTTATTAAAATGATTAAAGGGGAACTTATAAATACTTCAAACTTAAATAATTTGCTCCAATTATGAATTAACAAAAATAAATCTTAAAAAAGAAAGGCTAATAAAATGTTGTCTTAACATCCTTTTTAAATGAGAGAAAACTAAATTTAAATGTAATTATTGCCAACTTTAATAAATAATACCTTTAAAAAATTAATTAATTAATGTTTTGAAACTCAGTCAATGTTATCAGTACGAACATAAGCACCACAAAGTCAACAATTTATCAAGTCAATCACTTATATCAGGAATGCAAAAAATGTGACTTGTTTTTTTCTGATGGATTTCATCATGTATTATTTTAATTATTATCAGCCAAAACCTAATCTTTTTATAAGTATAAACTTATAACCAAATGTCTTGGTCATCAATGTTAACAAAAGAAAAAGAAATAGGCATCCTTTTACTGGCATAGATAAAAATTTAGTTTTGCGTTTGATTACTTCAAAAATATTACCCATGCAAAATTAAGTAATACATTTTTGGTTAGTTCTTATTATTCTAATGTGCTGTTGTTGCTAATCCTATCCGATCTAGCCAATAGGCTACGTCAGATCCATGATCTCAAAAACACTTAAAAAGTCAAAAACAAAAAGGGTACTCTTGGTCAAGTCCTTCCTGGAAAGACCCAGACAGAATAGATGTTCAGGAACTGTTCAGAATTACAATTCAGGTGAAGATCTTATTCGCCTAATCAAATTTGAGACACTTCAAGTTACAGCTTAAGAATCTTCACATTACAGTCTGCTGGACTCGATCACCTTCAAAAACTGCTTTAATTTGTAACAGTGATTGATAAAAAGAAAAATTAAATTAATTCTATATAAGAAATAAATTTAGTCACTCTCTTATAAGTTATAATAATTACATGTGATACTAAATACATAATAAATTGGATCATTTTTAGTTTATACTATATGAAAAATCAATAGTTTATGCGATGTAAAAGAAATTAATATTCAGCATTTCTCAGTTTTTTTCTGTTTTTGAAATGTTGTATTTTCTAACATTTAAATTAGCGAATAATTATTTGTCTTTTTAAGATATTAAAAATAAGGCGACAATGTCAAAAAAAAAAAAAGGAAGATCTCTTAAGTAAATGGAAAATTCTCAAAGAAACACAGCTGGAGCATTCGAAAGTAATTGTCAGACCATATAACTCAAAGTAACATTTCCTGTTAAAGTATCATTTTATATTCCATCCACGAAGCTTTCAAAGATCGTAATTCCCAAACTGTGTGACTATCCCGCAGTCAGCTTACTTTTTTAACGTGTTCTGTTCAGTTTGAGAGAAATTTGAAATGAATGGCGTATGCCTTTATTGAATACTTTAACGTAAATGTAACTTAACGCGTTACTGATAACACTAAAAAGTACCATTCGTTTACTTTATAACTTTTCATATCGATTACGATTTTGTTTTGTGTCATAAAGTAAATGTACCAAATTGCCGCTCTACTATTTTAAGTTCGATAGCGGAAGAGGTTTTATGTCAATAAATTATTTCACAGGACAAAGTTCAGAATACAAACTATAAATTCTCGTTAGAGAAACTGGTTTGTGTTTGTAGGCTAACCAAACTATTTTCTGATTATAACTCATTCAAATGAAGAATCAAAGAGACAAAACTCCTCTTAAAAGTGAAAATAGTTTTTCGCCTTTACATTCTTCCTATTATCAGTTTTTTTTCCCCCAAATATATCTGTCAGCAAAGATCATTTTTCATAGTAAAATCTTTAAAATATATTTTTGTTTGTTAACTACTCAAACTATTTTATTTTTAAAGATATCTTTTTGTGTTTCTTACTCTGGTTCATTTTCATTGCATGTTGAGCTATTTTACATAGATTTTTTTTTTTTTTGTCAAATAGTTAATGAGAAGAGATATTAATTTTTCTAGATGCAGGTTTTCAATTATTTTAAATTGATTTTCAAATGGGTAATGAATTATACAAGAAACTATTCTTCTTTGTCGTACTTGAATTATGTTACAATGGAAAAGAATTGCCTTTTGATACGCATTGCCCTTGTTAAGCATTCTGAAAGTCTATTCTATGCGCATCGTTTATAGTAAGATCATTGCTTATACTGAAAATTCAAAATATTCTATAAACATTCTGAGAATTATAATCGATGGTTTTTGATACGCCATCTCACTTATTTTAAAAATTAATAGTAATACATAAATCAATATTTCTAAAAAGTAACTGCATACTTTGTAATAATACAGAAAATTAAGACGGTTTGAAAATTAAATAAACCAGAAAAGGTTGAGGGTCCATTGAAATATGTTTATTGTAATTTAATTACTATTAAATTCCACTTTTTTGAGTCTTTAAATAAGCCTGAAATTTGGGCCTCCGAAGGCTGAAAATGATTTCCAAGATTGCTTATTTAACACATTAGTGTCGATTTAATTATTTCCAAACAGTTATACTATCCTCGGATACATTTTCTTTGAAGTAAGTTGATTATCCACAGTAAGTTTCATTTCTTTATTGGTCTCATATTTAACATAATTAAGATTTCAATAAAGTGGTTCAAATATTTATTTCAAGCTTCCTTTAAAATCGTTTCGGCTTCGAAGGAAGTCAAATTTTCGAGATTTAATGGTAACTGATTTTCAAAATAAATGTTCATTCTTAATTGTTATCATAATTGCGCGCTAAGCTGTGCTTGCGCTGCGTGAATGTGTAGTGTGTGTGTGTGTGTGTGTGTGTGTGTGTGTGTGTGTGTGTGTGTGTGTGTGTAATTTCTATTGTATATTTATTGCTTGTTCAAAAAATAAACTTTTCCTTATTTTCGCATCTTCTACTTGACTTCAGAGATAAATATTAGTACAAACTTAACAAATCTTTTAATGAACTTACCACTTTAAAAGCAGTGTTTCTGTTCTTATATTTAGTGAAGAAGTTGTTTTTCTGAATATTAAAAATAAATATATATGTTATCTGTAAGTTTTCATAGTAAATTTCTCTCCATGTGCGAGTGCGATCATAACTGTGTTAATGAAAATTGCAAAACTTTTAAGAACGATAATAAGGTGAGAATAAACGAAATTTAAATACAAAACACGGTACATTTAACACGGTTACGTGCTTGTGTGCGTCAGCCTTGCAGCATTCTAAGAACGCAAGACATATAAATACGAAGCTGTTTAAAACTGCATAAATATTATCAATGATTAAATATTTATCAATGACCAAAAATAAAGATATATGTGTATATGTTAAAGAGTTCAAATATGTACCCTTATCGACCTATTAAAAGCAGTATTATTTGTATTACGATATTACTTCTCTTATGGAACAAAGTTCGACGACAATAAGGCGACTACGTAATCAATGGACTGAAGAAAACTGCTCAATCTAAGGTTAAATAATGGATCATGAGCTAACAACGATAAAAGCCACCTCATCAACACGCAGTGATTGGTTATACTGCTTTTATTAAATATTCCACAATATTGGATCAAACTAAGGATATGATGCTGTCAGCTGTAACAGTTTGATGACTTCTGTCATGCAGAGAGATGAATATAAATACTCCTTTGTATGCGCTTAAGGTAATCCAGAAATCTGAACTACTAAGAGCTCAGATTGCTCTTTAAGTAGTGATAAGTTGTTCAGCAATAGGTGGAATTTTTTTAAAGATACCATTTAGTCTAAATTATAACGGTATAATTAAAATATTACTGTACATGTATTAGAGAAAATGGTTCCCGTCAACTTCTAAAACGCATTTTAGATCTGCATGTTTATGATCGTCAAACATGAAGGACAATGACTCTTTAACCTATTTTCTTTTTTCGAGTCCATAGTTTAGGGTTGTTCTGTGGTAATAAAACTTTATTAAATGAAATTAATTGAAACCAGAGCTTATCCAGAATATCCCAAATTCTGGTTAACTGGGGAATAGGAAAACATTTAATAAATTATAATCGAATGAAACAACATTTTTTCTCTCTTTGCTCGAAATTCCCAAACAATGCCAAAGGATATTGTTTCTGCACTGAACAACAGATAAATCAGACATATAGCCAACTGAATATATATTAGGAGCTTTCAAAAAGTAAGTTATATTTGAACAATGTAAGTCAAAAATACTTCATTGAGAAGTATTCTACAATGTAATGCTACACACATACAGCATACTATTTCCTACATAATCTCCAATCGCTGCAGACATTTGTCAGAATTTTGCACTAACCATTCGATGCCCTGACGATAGAAAATCGCTCCTTCGTCCTGGAGACAGCTCAAAACAGTTTTCAGAACCTGATCATCGCTGGAAAACTGTCTTCCATCCAAATGCTCTTTCAATTTGCCGATCACGTGAAAGTCGCAGGGTGCCAGATCGGGACTGTAAGGTGGATGCTGATAGACTTCCCATCCAAAATTGCAAATCAAATCCTGTGTTGTGCGGGCCTCGTGAGGTCTTGCATTGTCCTTCAAAAGGACAATGCCTTTGATTAAATTCCCACGTCTCTTGCTTTTCACAGCTTTGCGCAAACTTCTTAGTATTTCACAGTACGACTTAGCATTAATGGTTTTACCCTTCCTCGAAATTTCAGAGTAGAAAACTCCTCTGCAATCGAAAAAATCCCGTAGCCTTAGCTTTACCCACTGATGGGAGAGCTTTGGATGTCCCATGTCTGACGTTCTCACTGTTGTTGGCCTTCCTTGTCTTTCCGTATTGGTTAAGTCTGTACGACCATCTTCTAAATGCTGGTACCATTTCACAATGGCTGGAGCTAACAATGTATGTGGCCAACACACTGTCGATATTTCACGATGAAATTCTGGACGTGAAACCTTTTAACCACAAAAAAAGTATTGCCCCGGTTACTTCAGGGTTGGCGTAAGTTTCCAGTTGACGCACCCTTTTTTTTTTCGTACTACGCTGCAATAGTTGCCGCTATCCAAATGAAATTGCTCTAGTTGGAAGCCGTAGAACTTAATTATAGACTTCTAAAGCTTCGCTCTTGTGTCACAATGCTGCCATTTATGGGGGAGCATGTATAATTTATTTTTGAACGCCCGTTGTACAATAGATATGGCTATTTAATGGTTGACACGTTAACTTTCTCCAGTTGGACACGGGACTCAAATCGAGGTCGCCTGTAAAAAATATATTCAAAACTTCTATAACATGATATCGATCTTTTATTTCCGCTCATGGTAATATGCAAATACATACCAAAACATTACTTATGCCCATGTAACGTTACTTTGTATTTGTTCGAAACTTTAAACATTTATTTATGTTATGATCAATATTACGAAAATAAACCTCGTTTTAATTAGATAATTTTTTCTTCAGTTGTAATTTCCATAAACATTAGTTTTTTTACACTAGAGTGGCTCCCCATATTTGTATCTTATATTTTGAGTATTTCCATTCTTTATATTTGACCCTCTTCTGCATTCTCTTTTTGTACTGTTTTTTAAATTTATTTGCCTATTTAAGTAAATTTACTATTGATATAAATTTTATTGAGACTATTTTTCTAGTAAAACGATTATAATTATATAGCTTTTAATTAATGAAATCTTCAGAAAATGCCATCTTACCTAATTAATAAGATAATTTTTGCTTGAAAGTGTTGAAACTGGAATACAAAATATTGTGCAATAATCTCTCAAACTAGTGTGTACGCTGCATATTCCAATTTATTAATAAGCAACAGAGTACCTTAAAACGTTTTGTCATACAATGGTGCTTTTTTTAATATTTTCTGCGCTTTACTTTCTGAAATCATATCAAAATAAAATAATAGAAAGGAACAAACACCAGTTTGTGTTTATTATGTATGAAAACGTTCTTCAAAATTCAAGAATATTCGAGATACTCTCAAGTACTATTGAGAAGTAAATAACTATTTTTTCTTAAAAAATATTGGAAATATATTTAAAATGTTTGTTAATTTTCTTTATGACAATACAAGTTAGCAATACTTTAAAAAAAAATTTAATTTTTTTCTGTGCCTAACAAAACAATACATATCCAGTATATATAAACATTCATTGTCATAAAAATGTGTGCACCTAGAAGTAAGAGTGGGATTGTTACGAAACTTGACAAGAAGATATGTGTTAGGTAGATATGTAAATGATTAGAAATGCAGCATGATTGCGAATTGCATAATTCCACCAGAGGGCGTTAAACTTCATTCTCCTTGGATTATAAAACAGGTAAGCAGAGCTTGTTTGCGTATATTTATCTGTTGTAGAGGGACGATTTTATCTAGAGATGTCATTACGCTGCCATAGGAGACAATATAAGCAGATGTCAGAGTTCGAGAGGGGAAGAATCAAGGGATGATGGATAGCGGGTAGTCAGATCGGCGAGTAACTCACCACCTAGGCCATTTAGACTTTATTGTGAGGAGGTGTTGGGACCAGAGGACAAGAGATAGGTCTGTTACATAACGGCTGGACTCAGGATGCCCTCGACAGATCAATAGTCAAGAAGACTATCACATCATACGACACATACGCATAGAGCCAATTGTCTCACTGTCTTCCATCCACGAACAGGCTTCTACATCTTCACTACGGCACCTCTGTGTCAGCCCGTACCATCTCAAGGCGCCTGGAGGGAGGACAGTTGCTATCGCAGCTCTCATCACGTGTGTTGCCATTGACATCCACTCACTGTCGTCTCCGTTTGGTCAAGCTCGAAGGGATTGGACTGCATCCGATTGGAATCATGTCGTCTTTAGCGGCGAACCCAAATTCAATTTGGGCAGTGATGACAATCGTGCACGTGTGTGTAGGTTCTGGGGTGAACGTCTCTCAATCCCGCTTCCATTGTACAGCGACATTGCTTCCACAACTAGTGTGATGGTATGGGGTGGCATCGTTTACACACACTGTCCCCCTAATATTGATCCACGGTAGCATGACCGCCCAGAGATACGTTCGTGACATTCTTCAACATCATATGTTGTCACTCATGGAAAGGACGGGGAAAAACTCATGGAAAAATGACTCAGGGAATGACTCCCAGGAGCCAATTCTCAACAGGACAATGCTCGCCCACACACACAAAGGGTTTCACAGTAATGCTACATTTCCACCTTTCCCTGGCTTGCTCCATGCCCAGATCCATCACCGATCGAGCATATCTGGGATCAATTAGGACGGCAAGTTAGACAACCTATGAGTTTTGTCGAATTAAATGCGAGTTTACAGCAACTGTGGAACGAGATGTCGCAGGACATCATACGAGACTTGTATGCCTCAATACCCGAAAGTATCACGTCATGTATTCATGCTAGGGGTAGCCCAACAGAGAACTAAAACCTCCGTTCATTTGTAATTTTTCCTACAATAAGTGGTCATTTTGCTTTGATTCTGTAATCACCTACTTACATCAATATTGTAAAATTTCATTTTTTATTCTGACTACTCTTTTTTGATGAGCAAATTTTTATGTCAATAAGTGTATGAATATATATATTATTCCTATAAAAAGAATTTTTTTTAATATGGCATATTTTTAGTATAATTAGTAAGACATTAAGAGTAATTTACAAATGTTTTTTTCTTTTTTGTTATTAAATACATATCGGTTCTATAATTGTATTCTTACACAAGAAAGATATTTCTAAAACAAAACAAATGAAGGTTTCACCTCGTCTATTCTGAACTTTCGACTGTTGTTTCCATCTCGATTAGTTAAAATAGCAAACTAAAAATGTGTTCACAGATAAAGAATTTATACAAGAGATGTTTTCATACGCATTGTAGACTTGAAAGATTATTTAAAAAAAAAAAAAAAACTTTTGACCTAGCTGAACCCATTTTAACCACGAAGTACAACCATACATATCCTTAATATATAGTTAGAATTAATCAAGAACAATATTCATACTCAATCACTAACAATACTCATCTGAGTTTTTTTCTATCAGGCTTTTAGAGGTTATTTCGAGTAAACTTGCAACGGGTATCTCTCGTGTTTTTCCTTCCATCTAAATCGCAAAAAAAGTTGGAGGAAGAGAGATCGGAAAGTTTGGATAGCGAAGTCGGACGTTTTTTAATACTAAAAAGGAAGCGAAAATTTAATTAACTATTATTTAAAAACTAATTAAATTTAATTCCTGACTCTAACCCTCCTTTAGAAATATTTCAGACTAAGTTTTTCTGACAATCTTTTGTTGAGGAAGCGTTATGATTTTTTCTCCATATTCTTAATAATTGAGTTCTGGATCATTTTAAGCATTGCAAAATTAACAAATTGATTTTCAGTACTGACTCTTTCCTGTGAACTTTATTTAGTTGCGATGGCTCAAAGCATTGACATAAGCGAAATCATTCACAAGCTTAATTGGTTCGGTTGGTTGATTTTATTATTGTCGCATTGAAGCTACACGAGGGCTATTGACGACGGACCTCGCAATTTTGAACTTCGGTCAAGCAACGAGGATTACACCTGAGCTGCCCCCTTCTCTCCTAACTTTCCCACCACACAAAAGGGAGGACTTTAAGCCTCAACAAACTTAACATGCACCAACCCAGGCTATACCGAGAGTCATTAGTGGCTCTAGGCTCCAATCGACAACTCGAAGATAACCGCCGGCCGCGAGTTTGAAGAAAAAGAGTAAAGTTCTCGAAAAATATTTGTCTCACTCTGGAGAAAGTAGCTCACATTTCCGAAACTTATAGAAGCAAGGAGAGGGCTAACGATGTTAGAACTTTAATAAATGTAAAATTGTCTGAATCGATATTTAGAGTATATATCTTCTTAGTTTTGAATAACTTGAGGTACGAGTGAATCTCCGTGCCCTGCTTTGCAAAGAATTGTCTCACAACCTGTTCTATCTCAGTATTGTTTTGGATGGACCTGATCACGACCAATACACAGTGTGGACGCTCCGTTCTTACACCGTTATATGCCTATCTACAAACACCATGTCTGTACTCTAACAATATTGTTTTCACTCGTCGATGTGGATGGACACTCTTTTCGATCTTATCCTCCACACTCTGCCTTCCTTCCCTGAATATGCATAACCACGTGACGAGACATGACCTGTTCGTCATACACTGTTTTGATGATACTTTTTATAAGAAACATTCAAATGTTATAAATTTCTTTTGAACGAAACAAAGTGATACAGAATATCCATAATACCACGCATTAAATAGTTATGTGCATTTGTATCCCTTTAGTTAAGTACAAATTATCCCTTTAAAATATAACTTCAGAGCCTTTCTTTCCTTCCACCATACCCTCATCAAGTTGATGTTTGGTGATAAATAGTATTTTATTGGATATGGGAAAACTAAAAGGATCATTTAAATTCAACGGCATTTTAATATTTTGAATCATTTTGAAAATATATAAGATCTCTAATTTCACTCAGCGAAAGTAAAGAGCATTTATAAAAATCATCAAAACTATGGCGAATAGTTCCCATCACTACCATTTAAATTGAAAGAGGTTGTACGTTTCCTCTAATCAAGTCCATTTTGTTTTAATAGCGCCTGATGCAGTGTTCAACTGTAAATAAGACTCCTTACTAACTGTCAAACAACTCAATTCAAACTCCGAACGCATTTTTAGACAGAATATTCATCGAATTTTCACATAAATTTGTGACATTGTGAAACATACAACCATTTATGCGGAATATTTTTAAAATTTAACAAGATTTCGAAACCTTAATTTTTGATTTAAAAACTTTAAGTTTAAAACCCATCAAACATTACAGTTTGGAAGATAAGCTATTTAACACATTTTACGAGCACACAGGAAAAAAATGTATTGACTTATGCACAAAAGAGTAGTATCGTAAAATACACTGCCTTCTAAAGGATAGCGAGGTCAAAATATAATATTAATGTTGGAACAATTTTCTCTTATCGTAAGAAATATACAGATTTCAACCCTTATTCTTTAGCATTACCCAAAAACAGTGTCCCTCAACGGTTTCATTCTAAGCAACATTTCAATTTCATTAAGAGAGTCATTTGAAGTTTTAGAAATCGCAGTACATTCTTTAAAAATTAAGTCACTGTAAGCAATATTTGTGATGAAAAAAGTCCTTCAGTAGCGATCACATTTAGATATTTAGCAATACAAGAGAGCAAAAAAGAAAAGAAAAAACCCAAAAAGAAGAAATTCTATTGTATTTTTCTTATGAAACAAACACAAGGTTTTATTCTGATGTACTTAGACTCTCATTTCTTACTCAAAAATTATTCCGGGACCGCCTTCATCACTAGAGTGGAATTCTTTGCTTGAAATACTTTATGGCACCGTCTTAGTATTTTAGTAACCTATATGCTTCATACGATCCATTCAAAATGTTTCTAAGTTCAAGGTTGATAGAAAGTGCAACAGAAATAAATTTTCATGATTGTATATATTTGTTGCAAAACGTGAAAAATTGCACCTTCTTTGTCAGGTTATGTTTATTCAAAATCTTTTATACATGAAGTTGTAAAATATGGCCGTAAACGGCATAAATTAAATGATTTGTAAGAATAAGAGCTTCTTTTTTTTTTTTTTTTTTTTTTTTTTTTTTGTTCACGACCAGAAAATTCATTGCAAATTTTTAAAAAAAGATGCAAAAAAAAGCATCACTTAAGGATTAAGTTTTGTCCTTATTCATTCCAGACACATGAAAAATTAATGACAGTGCTCCTATTATTTTTCTTTTCTTTTTATTATTAAAGTATAATACTTGTAACATACATTAAACGCCATGACCTTTTAATGATTTGAAGGACACAGAACTTTATTGTCATTTCTCTTTAATGATATTCATTTTCATTAAATTGCTTCAGTAAAAGATATATTCAGTGCTGACATAACTTTTATATGTTTGACTTCTTAAAATTTTTTCTCGATATCTTTAAAAATATGACATTTCAATTTCCAACTATATCTTATTTTATATCATACCCACTTTTTCATTGGAAATTCAACAATTTGTAAATCAAAAATTTTTTCATCAACTCATTTCTTCAAACTTTTGTTTCTGAGTCTCTAAAAAAAAGTATTAATGGGGGGGGATGTAACGTACGATAAATTAGGGTGAAAAATTATTTATTGAAATATTGTTTAGCAAAAATAATCGGTATTAAATTTTTTATTTATAGAAAATTTTTAATGCATACTCAAAGTATTGTGAAAAAATTACGAAGAACAATATTTTGAGTATGCTTATTATATATATATATATATATATATAATAAAATTAAGGGGACTTAGTAACTTTCGAAAATCAAAAGTAGAACATTTTGACAAACTTTTTTCAATTCTTCATAAATCAACAATTTTTGCTCATTTCAATATGAAACTTTGCCAGTTTGTGTAATAAAGTGCATAATTTAAAATATCGGGTCAAGCTATTAAATTAATATATTTTCTTATACAACATGAAATATGCGTACAAAAATTTAAAAAATAAATTACCTTACCTTACTTTACCCACAAGATAACATTTGAAAGATGTACAGTAGAGCCATAATTCTTATACCAAATTAAAGCTAAATAATGACCTTATTCTGTAAACTTCAAATTTTAAATTTATCTTACATTAAGGAAAATTGAAAAATTAAAAAATGTTATCAAGTTTGTATTTAGTAACTTTTTTTTTTCATATATCATGTTATAAAATAAAATCTAATCATCCTATTAACAAAATTGAGGTTCACAGAATAACGATCTACAAGTACAACACTCATGTAAAATTTTAAAGCTCAGCATGCAAAACATTTTTTTTTTAATCCTGTGGGAAAGTGTGAAAATAACAAACTGAGAAAAAGAGGTTTGTTTACATTGCATTACATAGAACAAGCTACTTTAGACATTTACATTTTTTTGTTGCACAGGGCGTAATAATTGTCGGATTTTGACGCGGTTTGCTTTAAAATGCTCCTAACATTCAACACTATTTTTTGAAAACAAATTTGAAAAATCGAATTTTTGAAAGTGCGAAGGTACTAAGTCCCCTTAAGTCACTTTTTCAGTATCTGTGTGAATTATTTTGAACAATAGCTACATTTTCATCCATGTCCATTCTATTCGACATTGGGTTTTTCTCAGTTAATTACATTCATACTCATTAATTTTTCCAATACAGAAGTAATATAGTTTTTTTTAACAGAAAGTCAAGGAATGCTCAAAAATGATATTTGATGGTTAAATTAGTTAATAGACCTTCCTATGGTATCTAAAAATTTATACACTTCCTTTTATAAAATGTATTGAGATTGGACCCGAATTGTCCAAATTAAATACTGAATTTACACTTGCGGTATCAGTAATTCAAATACATTCTATACTAAGTCAGCTTACATATCATGTGATATTGTTTAAATAAAGTTTCTGAAATAAATGTATACTTTTGGAAATAAATATTCACTTGTAATTAAATATAAGAATTTCTAAGTGTGAATCGAAAAAAAATATCCCTTTACTTTGGTATTAAATTTTAATTTAAAAGTCAATAAAAAAGAAAAATTTAAATTTTTAATAAAAAATACTATAGTAATAATATAAAAATAATTTGAGATTTTCAACATAGTCGCACAATTTGTTGTTTTATTTCTATTATAGTTATTTGAAAATCAAGTTTATTTAGATGCTGAAAAAGATGCAGAAAACATTTTGGAAGTAATAATGAATAGTGATGTGTCAGACATTGATATTAGTGATGAAGTCGAAGAAAAAGATGACGGCAAAGAACATGAAATTTTAATATCAAATGAGATATTTGATGAATATAATTCAAGAGCGAATTATGAGCCATTTAATAGAGCTACAAAAGAAAAAATGTCAAAAAATGGAAGGAGGCTCGTCTGATATGTCAGGGCGTCAGGCTGATGAAATATGCATCGTAAAATGCTGTACGATAAAAAAGCTGTATTGTTACATCCATTCCAATCTTGGAGTAGAACCACAAGATAAATAAAAACGTTGGTCAAAAAAGGAGGAAAAGTATATTGAAGTGGTAAGATCATCAGTAGTAAAAGTATATGATATCAACCTGAGTGGAATTGATCTGATTGATAGGATGATTAGTTATTTTAGAATAAAGACACGCACAGAGATGGACGGTCAAAACAATTGTTCACTTCTTTGAACTCAGCGTTGTGAATGCTAGGATTTTAAGGAGAGAAGATAAAAAAAATCAAATGTGGGTGGTAAGTGCATGCAATTTTTTAGATTTTAAAAGTATAACTGTGTAATAACTTCTGAGGCCCTCTGATTTGACTGGTTCTAGTGATGAAGAAACAGACACATGTAAGCGCAAGACTTGTCTTGAGTATGGAATCCACTTCTCATAGTAAAAAGCAAATCAAACATCTCCTAAAAATGATAGGTAATAACAATTCTATAAGGGGCAAGAATGAAGGTTGTTCAAAAAAAAATGTGTATGAAATGTTGTATGTATTTTTGTTTACCAGTGCAAAATAACTGTGTTATATAAATATCCAAGATCATTTAAATTTAGAATGTATGTGTAACAAGATTTCCAAAAATTGTAACATTTTTCATCAATTATAAAATATTTTTCATTTTTAAGCTCTTAAATAAAGCTATATCTTGTAGCTGTGTTAATTAAAATAAGTATTTATACCGTTTTTTGTTTATTAGTAAAATTTGCTTTTACAAGACGAAGACCCAATGCTCATTATAATGGACATATAAAAAATATAGATACTTTTTTATTTTTCTTGAAAAATGACTATATGTCGTGTTTTGTAGTCTAATTAAGAAGATTAATCTCAAATTTGATGAAAATTGGTTGAAAAATATGTGCTTGGGTCTCAAGAGGATAATTTAACTAAAAGTCGAATAATTTTCATTTTATTTTACTATATACAGGTTATATTTTAATATTTACAGTTTCGATATTTACTAATTTTAATTTTGATTTTTATTTGTTTAATTTGTAATTTATATACATGCTAAAAATTATGTCTAATATTATATTATGGCTTACAAAGAAATGAACATAAATTTAGAAATTTTTATAACATAAACAATTGAAATTTAGAAAAACCCACGTGTAAAGAACTCATGAATGCTATGTTTCAAGTCATTCAAATATTTGAAAAAGCATAAAAAATTACTCAAATTAGTCTTGTAACATACAACACCATACCCACGTGAAGTACAATCAGTTTTAGCCGTTGCCAAAATGCCATCACTAGAGTGAACGTTATCAAAGACTAGCAAAACTTTCATAGAACATTGGAATTAAAAATTACTTTTAAATAACTATAACCAAAAAAAATTAGAGAATAAAAATTTGTATAGAATTAGAACTTTATAAAAAGAAATCGTAAGACTACATTTAGCAGACAAGTGTATATTTTAAAATGTTTTTAATCTTCCATTTATAACGTATTTGCTTTGACTTTTGAAATATTTTAATAGCTTCATCAAAATTAATGTTTTTATTTATTGGATTTTCAATGGAAAGCATTACTTAACCGTTAAATATTGCTTGGTTCATTGTTAATCGAAAATAGCTTTAAATCCACTTCAACAAGATTCTTTTTTGTAAGAAGTAACTAATATTGATTAATTAGTTGTGAATTGATTTCATACACAGCAAGGGGTATTAGTGACGGATCTTGTAATTTTTTTAACCTCGGTCAAGTGACGAGAACTTCCTTCTCTCCTCCAAATTTCCACTCCATACAAACTTTGGAGCCTCGACAAATTTAACGCTTATCACCCCTACTACATGACAGGTCTTTACTGGAATCAGAACTCAAGCCTTTGACTCCACGGAAAAAGAATCACTCGAGAGTTTGCGAACATGACCACTCGACCACCGAGCCCCACAACGGAATTGAAATATAATACTAACTCGTTAGATTTATCCTCAAACCTTTATTCGTCAATAAGATTTCTGAACTATCACATAGTGAAGCAAACTGAGTAAAATACTTACTCTTTTTTTTTTTCCTTCAACTTGGAAGCTGTTTTAGAACCGTTTCTGAGCTTGAGCTTTTAAAGATTCAATGTATTCTGCTGCATACAACTCAAATTCACGTGTATGAAGATCATTAACAATCGAAACGACTTCTGGCTAAATGCATACATTTCATGTAAATGATGAACAAAAAATATGTCCATAAAAATATTGCCTTTACTTGCTTTAAGAAACATATAGTATTTTGGATTAGATAGTTATAAGTGTCAGAGAAAATAAGATTAAAAGGGTTTTGTTTCATTATAACTGCTATCGTTCATACATCATGAAAAGAGTAAATTTCCCTCAACTTTTGCTTACTTCACAAATTGATATTGGTAGTCGACTTATTTATAATGTTTCGGTATAAATACTTCTTAATTTTGACAATATAGTCAAAAAAGACTCTATGAGCAATTACAAGTAGAAATAACTTCATTTTTCATAACTTGTATGTATAAATTCCAACCCAAATAAATTATAACAACGAATGCTTCAAAAGTTTGAGAAAATTTTAACAATTAAAATAAAACTAAAATCACTAGGGTAAAAATGCATAGTATTGACAAAAAAATTTCAAAAGATGATGTGTTGCAATTGTTTTTAAATGTCGCACTGAGAAACAATACGAGGACTACTGGCGAGTGACCTCGTAATTTTGAACATCGGTTAAATATCGAGGACGACACCTAAGCTGTCCTTTCCTCTTAAAACTACCACTCCACTTCAAAAAGAGAAATTGGGACTTCGACCAGATTCAAAGTGCTTCATCCCCGGCAACACAGTGGGTCTTTAATGGCATTGGGACTCGAACCCAAGACTCGATGAAACTCCAGCCACAAATTTGGCAAGTCCATTACTACTAGATTTATAGATCTATAGTGGCCACTTTCAAAAGAGGAAAAATTCCAAGTGAATTATAAATTTCATTTTATTTTATTACATGCATAGAGAAGCACGTAAGTTTCTTTTGAATCGAACTCCAAGTATAAAACGCATGAAAACTTAAAAGTGAGGTTTTTAATTTCTGTATGATAGACTCAAATGGCTTATATTTTTTAAATTGGTCCCTGGCTTCTTTAAAGGAATTAAATTGAAAGTATACAACGGAGGGGGAAAAATTTCAAAAAGGAAGGTTATTTGATCAATTATAATAAGAGAAAGTATCTAGGTAACATATAATGAAAATTCCCTCTCTCGATAAACGCAAAATCATTCTAATATCAATTTAAACACAAAGTAACAACTTTTCTTCTTTTTGAAAGAACTGTTTTGCTGTGAATTTCTCTACAAACTGAAAAAAATGCAAACAATCGAAATTTGTGTTTTTGTCTGTCTGTGGCATGGAACATCTACTACTAACTAACAATAGAATCCATATTCGAATCCATTCATATTGAAGTGGATCAACAATACTCAAAGCTAAATTGTCACTTTCATAATTTTATCGAATCAAGACTCATACGGGCACACAAAAGCACATTTCAAAAGCACAAAAGTGAGCGACTGATTTCAGACCTTAAATACTACATTTTTTTTTATTTGTAGTTAAAAAAATTATATTGTAAAATACACACACACACACACAAAGAGAGATTTGGAATAGTAATGTAGGAAGGGAAAAATAGAAATTTTAAGAATTTAATAATGAAAGAGCAAAAACATCAGCTAAAATTTTAAAAATAGATTGATGAAGAAATTGAATTAATTGAAAAAAATCTGAATGTTTCAATAAAGAGTTAAAAGGAAGCTGCTAACAGTTTTTTTACATGGGTAATGCAAATATTAGCAAAAATTTTCGCAGAGTTATAATCTAATTCGAAATTCACAACTATGGTTAAATAAAGTTCATTATTTTAATACTTTCAAAATAGGCATAAGATAAATGTTCAAATGTTCAGGAAATTCGATCATGATGCAGCGATATAAAAAATTGAAAATTATTCTTACTATATCATATCACCTTAATTATATAATTTAATGAAAATAAATAACAATGAAATAATAAATAACAATAATAATAAATAACAATAATAAATAATAATAATAATAAATAACAATGAAACTCAGTAGGATCCTTCTTTAACCATTTATATAAGAGGTTTTGTAACATTCTCCTTCTTGAAATATGTGGTTGTTAATATCAATAATGCGTGTTGGTTATTTTTGGCGATCTTAAATCATTTAAAATTATTTATAATCTGGATTTAAAATTGTTGAATTGAATTTCTTCTGCATGTCTTTAATCAGTTACTATACCATGAAAAGCATGTATACCATTGATGTCCAAGACATCTGTAAAAAAGGATTCTAGAATATTTTATAGGTACGATGGATATTTGTAAGTACGTGCTGTATGAGGCAGTTCGAAAAAACAAATCAATTTCAAAGTTTCTCTGATAGCAAAGTATTCTTATTTGAACACCGTAACTTCATCCATATTTTTAAACATGAATTTAATCCTATCCTCACTGTCCTTGAAACTTTCTAATCGGTCTTAAAACTATACACTGAAACAATAACAAATTTTTAAAAAATTATTATTCTGCGAAATTAATGAATAATGATTCGATTCCCATATAAACATAAAATCGAATAAAAATTTAGCAGATAATCTTACAAAAATAGTTTCTTAAAAGACAAGATTTTTGAGACTTTTATAAATAATATCTGCGAATCGACTGAATTTGTAAACAACTGTCGCTACATATTGGTGAGCAATGATTTCTTAAAAGCAAAAATGGTACAGGTCAAAATGATTTACTACTCCTAATTCTATTCATAAGTTATTTTAAAATGTTCAAAATACATGTAAAGCAACTTTTCAATTTTTTAATAAAGATTCGTATGAAGGCATTAGTTTCTGCAAGCATTTATCAAGTACCATTTAAATTAGCATGATATTATTACTTTTCGTTTGTAAAGCATTTTTATAACTGTATGTGTAAATAGTTAAAAAAAATTCTAATTCTCTCTCTTCACTTTTTCTTCAGTATATTTGTATTGATTTCCGGTAGTTTGTCCTGAAATTTAAAGGTCAAATTACAGGAAACCAATGAACAAAAACCAATAAAAAATGTGATGATAGTATTCTAATAGATGAATAAATATTTTCCACAGGTAATAATCTACTCGTATTGACAAAAAAAAGGAGTCGTTGATCCTATATGGGATAATAAAGAAATTAGGTAATATGTATGTGGTACTACGTTATTCGTACTGTTTAAATACTTAAAGCAACTATTTAAAGTAACATAAATAGGGAGGGGTTGATGCACAGTTCGACTGTATTTAATTCACACAATCAGAGGAAAGCACCTTTTTGAAGACCCCAGGTATGATGTCCTCTGCAATATATATTTATATAAGACGAGATTTGCATCTGAGTTTATGTGTGTCTCATATACCAAGCTCATGCATCCTCAGCAAAAATCTAATGGACTAATCTAAGATGAAATTAGGCCAAATCAAATGTTCAATTTAAATGAGTTCAGTTGCGTTGCTAATATGTTTGCTGGTTTTATCAATCCAAACGGCTTAAATGCCAAACCTTGGTCTCCTTCTATATACTCTAAGAGTATTCTACTTTTCACACTTTGAAGAACCCTTTGAGCTTACAGTTTTCTTGAAGGAACCTCTTGATCAAAGAGCAGAAAAAAATAGGTTACATAAGCTTTATTCTACTCAAATTTACTGAGAATTATTATTGCATTTTTATTTTATCACAATACAAGCATCTTAATTAGATAATGAATGGAAAGGTATCTAATGGCGTTTTTTTGGTTTTTTTAAAATATATTCTAAGAATAATACACAAAAACAACAATATATTATAAATTACAACAAATTAATAAAAAAAAATTTTTTTTAATGGTTTAGTTGTGATTGCTTTTTATTGCAATGTATTTTAAAGTCTGAAATAATTGTTGAAATCTGCAACCTAATGTCATCTTCAGAATCCAATCTGTTTCTGTATTTTGCTTTTGTCGCATCATACAATGAGAAAGATTGTTCACATACATAGGTTGAAATAAATGACATTAGATGTTTCACAGCTCTTTTGGTAATTTCGGGCTATTCTTCTCTAGTGTGTTAATCCAAAAACGCATAATATCAACTTGACCAAATTTTAGTTTCAACTGAGTGTCGATCGATATATATCAATTTGAGATATATCAACTGAGTCAAAGAACAGCGACTAATATGTGACCTAATGTGTCTCGATTTATGTATTTGAATCACGTTAATTTTACAAAATTTAAGATTCAATTTCATCCCTAAAATATTTATTTATATTTATTTTTACAAGAAAACTGCTTTTTAAGAATTCGATCTTTTATAAAAATTAAAATTTTACAAAAATTTTGGCTCTTTGATTAAACAAATAGTGATCAACTGCGGAACCCCTATCAAAGTTCCAGGGAACCTTAGGGTTCCGCGGAAACCAGGTTGAAGACCTCTGATTTACTCGATGAGATGAAAGGATATGATGGGATTGATTTCTGAGAGAAATCGATCATGACGAGAAAAGAAATCGAAGAATTTTTACTGAAGAAAATTTCGCCATGGAATCCAAACGTTGATTTTAAATCCAAATACCTGGTAAAAAACTTGCAAACGTCATAGTCTTCACCCCTCGAATTGTTAAACTGCAGGTATTCCGAGGACAACGAGAGAGGAGACTCCAGGCAGTCAGACTGCAAGTGGTAAGTAGAGGGGTAGAAAGGGAGTTGTGGGATGAAAGGGATAGATAGGTCCTTGGTTTTTTTGAAGGTGGATGGTCTATCCAGACGACAACGCTCGTTTTTCCTATGATTAGTCCAATTAAACATTTGTTGTTCGTAGATGGAAGTTGAAGTGAAAAAATATATCATGTAATTTCTGCTGCTAATGTCATACCTGTCTTGTGTAATTTTGAAAAAAAATAATGGCAAAGCAGTTACTTGATATTATCTGAGAAGATGATTCGCCTTGCAAGCAATAATCTCCCCTTCCAGTTTTACACACGAGACATTACAATTACTTGTCAAGATAAGTATAGGTTTTTGTATTTTATTATTATTTTTTCTATCGTATTCCCAAATTATTTTTTTTCTATTATTTTTATTTACTACTCAGCTTATTTAAGATTTCCATAAAAATCTAATGTATTAATTGTTCAAATCATTTTGAAAACAAATTTTGACGAGGGGCCAGCTACTGGATTGGATTTATTCAGTTTCTATCATTTTAAAGGGGAAAGTTGTCTTAAAGTAGAATGGAATACTGGAAAGGATAAAATTCGGGCTTCAAGCTATCACTCTACCTATCATTTATGTGACACGGAGAAAAATTTTCAATGAAATAATTGATACAGATCAATGGTTACCAAAGTGTGCGCCGTGGCAAGCTAAAGTGCCGCTACGTCATCACAAAGGCAAAGCGGAATCTCATATTTTTATCTCTTACTTACGATTAGTCGGGCTTTGACAATGAATAGGGCGCCGTGGGAAAACCTTAATTCAAAAAGGGTGCCGTGAGTTGGCAAAAGTTTGATAACTAACAACCCTACACTTCTTTACATGCCACAAATAAGTCGCTTTCACACTATTATTGCTCTCTTAAAGCTCAACTTTCATTGATTCCTTTGAAATTTAGACTTTTTTGCTTGCACTTAATTACTTTATATTCATAAAAATATCAGAGGAGTCAAACTAAAAGCCCTATTACTCTTATGGAGCGGCACGCGGTTATTCAAGGCTGGCATCATTTTGTACAATATAACATTAAAAACTAATCCTTCGCCATTTCAAATCTCTTACTCATTGGGAGTAAACCGACTAGATATGACCTCCTAACAATTTTTAACCATGTCGTACTTTCAAAGGTGAAACGAGCAAGACGACAGTTATAAATCATTTTTTAATTATTGCGTTGGGTGGTGTGCTTTGACTCACGAATCAGTTATTCCATATTACACCCGCCAGATCAGCATTTAAATGTTAACATTTTTTTTTTTTTTACTTAAAGAACAAATGCCTTAGTTTTTCATTTAAATATTTCAATACATTTTTATTAGTTCCATCACTTCTTTCATAAGCTTTATATGACGTAATGTCCATTTCTTTTTCTATTAATGTAGCAAAAAGGAAATGTCTCTTAATTTTTTTCTTACCATTGATTATAAATATTTTCTTTGATATCCATAATTTTTAAACCATTCAAAAACAAGAAAATTGTCTTTCGATACATTATTGTCCGAGATCAGTTCAACTGAAGTTCGAGACTAGGTGCAATGATAATCTTAATACTAGGTTCTACTTTTATTTTGTTTTTAGTAACATGGGCTAATTATTTGAATTAGGAACATCTTTTTATAAGATTTCAGTAATAAATTGTTAAACAACCAAACGTAATCATATAATAACTCTAAGTAATTACCTAAATTTATACAAAGTTTATGTAAACAATATTTTTTTTTTATATCTAAAGTGATGAGAATCTCCCAGCCATAATGAAAGAGTCATATTTTCCAAAACAATATATTTAAATCGTTCTAGGTTAACTAGAGATAAACAACAACAAGCTTTGAAAAAAATGGTATATAAAAAAAAATAGACTAAAACTATTTAAAATTTCGGATAAATATTCTATTTTATGTGTTGTGTCATTTTCATCAGTAATTATATGCATGCTTATTAGTACATTTATATATTTCCATCGAAACTTTTTTAGTAATATAATTTTCTAACTTATTTTTCTATTCGATTAGGGAACAGAGGGGCTTGAATGTATGATTTAATTTTCATATTAATGTTTACATGATTATTTAGAAACACAGAAATTCGAAAATCCGAAAGAGTAACACAAATATATATATATACTGCTGGCCATTTAAACTGCAAAACCGAGAAGGAATGATCTGTCACAGGAAAAGAAGAGGTTGGGAAATGAAAATGATTAGTATTTCAACGTATTTAGACGATGCAGAAGCGAGAAAGGACATTTAAAGCACAGCATAAAAGAAAAGTTGTGTAGTGAATTTCTCTGACAATTTCACTACACATAAAACATAAAAGAAATTTCTCATTCGGAATGCGTTTTATGAGGTCGGATTTATTCAAAATATCGTGTTATGCCTCGAATAAGAAGAAATGCGAACCAGCATGTGTCAGAATTCGATAGAGCTAGGATCGTTGCCTATCGAGAGTGCGGATTATCGTTCCGTGGTATTGCTCATCGCACTCTGGTCGAAATCCAATCACTGTCATATGAATGTGGAATTAATGGGTTGTTGAGAGTAATACTGAACGGCATGCAGGATCCCATGAATAACACCCGAGAGAACAGACATATTGTGAGGCCAGCCCTGCAAAACAGTACAACCTCACCACGGACCATTAGTCAGGAAATGGGCATGTTTGAAGCATGCTCAGTATCTGCTCGTATGTTACGACGACGTTTGCAGCAGCGAGGACTGTCAGCATGGCAACCATTACTTTGGCTTCCCTTGACAATGCAGTATAGAAAAAGATAGCCGCTCTGGTGCACCGAACGACAAAGCTGGATACTGGAATGGCATAATGTTGTCTTTTCAGACGAGTAATGGTTCGGTTCTGCCTGCAATACTCTGACAGTCCTATACCCGTCTGTATGTCGAGGAGACCGCTCATCGCCTGCTTGCATTCGATATTGGTATAGGGGCCCTGAACCTGGTGTGATGGTTTGGGCAGCAATTGGGTACACAACACGCACATCTTTAGTTCGGATCGACCGTAATTTAAACGTAGATTGATACATTTCTGATATCTTATATCCAGTGGTTGTGCCTTATCTTCGAGGCCTGCCAAACACCATCTTCCAACAAGATAATGCAAGACCACATGTTGTACGTCGTGTTCTGTCCTTCCTCGATGCACAGGGTATTCGATTGTTGCCTTGGCCTGCACGGTCTCCAGATCTGTCACCTATTGAAAACATATGGTCATGGATTGCTGAGAGATTGGCCCGCCACCCTTCTCCAGCTAAGACGATTGATGAAGTATGGCACAGACTTGAAGCAGCATGGAATGAACTCCCCGTGTCTGCCATTCAAGCCCAGTTCGACTTCATGCCTAACAGGGTCAGGGCCTTTTTAACTGTTTGGGGTGACAGCTGTTTCCACTAATTTCGCGCCCCTGTAAACTCTCAAACTGCTTGCAAATTTAATCATTTTGTCAAATCATTCAATGTTTAAACAGAAAAACATTAGTAGAGAAAGAAATGCGTAATGCAGACAGTTGAAATTTTTGAAAGTATTAGTAGGCAACCTTACGAATGTTTTATTCACCTGTTCGATTAATATCTATGTAAACATTACTTCTTAAGTATTAGTTACGATAATTTGCCCGCTCGAAGAAAGCACTTTTGAAGAACAACGTTCTTTGATCAGATATTGACTTCTGGAATGTGTTAAACTATCAGAAATATTATATCGCATGAGCAAACAATATGGCAGTAGTTGCATATACCACGGCAGTTCTTCACATAGGTGGAAAAGTTTAAAAGCGTCACCCCCGAACACTGCGGCGTCCCGCAACAATATGGACTTCATCGATACGGTCTCGTATTGATTCACTTGTTCGATGCGATTTGTTTAGCTGTGAACAGATTGCTGAAAAATGTCGATTAAGTATATTGCCATAACTCAATCCCTCAAACAAAATAAACTTAACAACTGTTAGACTGTTGGAAAGTAAGTTCCCAGAGAGTTTTCTATTCATCGCAAAACCAAAAGTGAGGTAGTGAGTTATTGACACAAGAGACAGAAGTGGCTATGCTGCGCCAAACAAGATTTAACTATGGTCTAGACGTGAAAAAAATTGGGAAAAAAAGACAAAAATTGGCTGACAAGGAGTGTCGAAAATAGAGAAGGATCGCTAGGGTAACCCGGGGGTGCGTCACCCGTGTTTACCAAAGACAGTAAAACCCATGGGGGAAAAAAGATCACTGGGGTGCCTCGGGGTCATGATGCTCGCAAAACCAAAAAGTTTCGATTTGCATCTAGCTCAAAAATCGTTTGCACAACGGAGGTGTTACAGGTATGAAGAGGATTTTAACCTGTGATGAAATTTGGATATGTCATTCGAGCAGGAGTCAAGTGTCAAAACATGCAGTGAAAATCCCCCCGAATCGCCTGGTCGTAAAATTCGAAACCCAACCATCAGCTGATAAGATAATGTTAACCATCTTTTGGACTCATGATCCAATTTTCTGCGATTATTTGGAGGGCCAAGGAATTATTAACAGCCAATTCTATTCGGACATGATTTAGAAGAAAGTCAAGTCCACGTTGAAGAGGAAATGTACGGAATTGCAAAGGAAAGGCAACTTCATACGGCACAATTGACACTGGAATTTATTGACAAAGTACGTTGGGATCTCTTACCTCATCCCTTTTCAGCCCTAACCTTTCCCCCATCGGATTTTTATCTGTTTGATCATATATGAAAGAAGCCTTGTCAATAATAATTAATAGATAAGGAAAAAGTACAAAACTAGCTTCAATATCAAGGTAAAGAATTCTTCACTGATAGGATAAGATTGGAAAGTGCAAAAAAGTTGGTGGGGATTACACGGAAATGTAGACAAAAAATGTATTGATTTAACATGCTATTTTAGCTGTAATGCTATTTATCTGTTTAAATATTGAATCGCCCTCGTGTGTAATGAGTATTTATCCTTTTTTTTTTCCTAAATTAATTCAAATTCAAATTGGATAGTTACAGATTTTAATAAAATTGATCAATGAATTAATTCAATAGACTATTTCAATTTCTTAATTTTCCATTTTCTGTTGTTTTTTTTTTAATAACCAGACTTGATACAGCCCTATAAAATTAAATCTCATCGAAACAATCAATGTTTGAAGTCAAAACATTATTATAAATTTATTAATTGGTTTTATTAAACTCACGCTAGAATTAATACGAGGGCTATTGGCAACGCACCTTGTAATTTTGAGTCTCCACCAAGTGAGGAGGGCGACACTTTAGCTGGCACCTCCCTCTCCCAACTTCCACACCACGCCTTTGAGCCTCGACAGATTTAACGTGCATCAGCCCCGACTACACGGCGGGTCTTTAGTGGCATCAAGGCGCGAACCCACGATTCGACGAAAAACGCCGGCCGCGAGTCCACGACCATGACCACTGGGTTACCGCGGCCAAAACACCGTTATAAATGGGGGGGGTCCAAAAGTTTAAATTATTACTAAGAAATAACCGGGATATCTGAATAAAATTTATTTTGCATATTAATTTATCTTTATATACATAATGTTATAAATTACACCTATTAATGTTGATATGTTTGGTTTCAGGAATCCTTTGAATGAAGATAGTGTTCAGTCTGCTGACTTTTACAATTATAATCTTAAAAAGGTCAAGAAACTCTGGGAGAAATATGTGACTCTGGGATGGTGAATATGTAGATAAGTCTTAAGAATAATAAATAAAAATTAAGTTTTTCTATCTCGATTGTTTTTAGTAATAATTAAACTTTACAATCCTGTAGTTACTTAAATCTACGGCTTCACAACATTAATGCTGTAATTTACATTATGTACATAAGAATCAATTAATATATGCGGAATGAATTTTATCCTTATATCTGTTATTCCTCTCTCAGTAACAATTAAAAATTTACCATACCCTCTCATACATAAATATAATTTATCATGAATTCATAAATCTGAGCGATCTGATTAATACACCCAACTCTTTTTACACTATAGATATGTTCCTTAGAAAACAGTGCAAAAAAAATCGAGTAAAAAATACATGCGATATATGGTAAATTTGGGGACATGTTCCACAACTTTAAAATATTGTGTAAGATGAAAAAACTCTAAAAATATTTTCCCAAAAAAATTGTGCAAAAAAAGTAATAATGAAATGCATATTACATATTTATAAAAGAAAAACAATTTATTTTTGCTACAAAAAAAATTTTAATTAGTGTACAGTGAAAATTCAGTCTATAGGTACATACAACATACAAAAATTCAAATTGAAATTCAGAATAAAACTACTAATTAACAACTATTCATCACTACTTGATAACAAGCATGGATGTTTATTACGAACTGGATCAAAAATGCTCTCATTAGTAGATGTGTCAGATATGTCAAGCACAACTGTTGGCTTTAATACAAATGAAAAATTTTGTTCATTATTAACGTCCTTTGTTGGTTTTTCTATTGTTACAAAGTCTGTTGTTAGCAGCTGGGTTTTTTCTTTTTTTTTTTCCTCAAGTTGCTTATATAATTCTTGATATCCTGCTACACAAAACTTAAGATTACATTGAAAATTTAATGCATGCTCTATGTCAGAATCCTGAGTAGGAAAATGTTCCATACTTGTAACAAATTTCAAACCCTCACATATTAAATCCACTGTTAATAGCTGAACGTCTTTGACTTCGTCATACACGAATTCTTTATTATTATAAACTGTCACAAATTCGATCAAATCGTCCTCATCCAAAGGTCTTTCTAGCAACAATTCTTTGATGACAGTTGTTTGCATGTTGTTAAACCTTTTGCCACCAATTGCATTTGATAGAATAATAATTTCAGAACACACAGCAGATTTTTATACTACGAAACTTCTACTTTTGACGCATCCTGGAAAAAGTTTTTTCAAACAAACATTTAATTTGATTAGTGCAACTGTTTAATGGCAAAAGAAGTATGTGTAATACAATCCATAATCGTAAACTTTCTCCAGCTTTCACAACAGTCAAATATCTTCCTTTCAGTGAGTCCAAAATATATTTAAACATTTGCTTTATATAGTACATTTTAAATGCTGTTATAATTTCCAAATCGAGTAGCTGAATTGAAGAGGTTAGGCAACATTTACCATTAGGAGGTAAAAGCAACTGATTGGGGGGGGGGAAGATTCGTGTTAGAACGAAAAATTTGTGTAAAAAAGTATATTGGTGAACTGTGTTATTTCAAGGTCGTGTAAAAGAAAAGATGGGTGTATAAGCCTAAAGCAGTAATTTTTAACATGTCACTCAATACACTGAAGTGCTTTGAAAAGATCATAAATGTTCAATAAAAAAAATTTCAAAAGTCATTAACTTAATTATTTTCAAAGAAGGCATAATGGGAATGAAAATTAAAATCAAACTCCTTTAAACAGATAATGAGAAAAGAGTGAGTGAAAGTGAAAATTATTGGCACAAGAGCCAGGTATGGCTATGCTACGCCAAACAAGATTTACTGTGGTCCAGACATCAAAAAATTAAAAAAGATAAAAATTGGTTGACAAAAAGGATGGTCGAAAATAGAGATGGGTCGCTGGGGTAATCCGGGGGATGCATCACCCATGTTTACCACAGACATTAAACCTTAAAGGAAAGAAAAAGATCACTGGGTGCCTCAGGGTCATAATGCCCTTACTTACTAAAAGAAGATCAGTCCCTGAGGTCCACTAATATAATCCCCAGGGGTAGGGTGCCGGCTATACCCCCAGACGCAGGGTACCCATTTTAGTCACCTCTTACCACATGCATTAGCTATAGTGGTCATTGGGTAAGACAGTACTATTCTGTCATACCCGGTCACCATGTGGATTACTGATAATGAAAACATTTCTTAATTGAAATAAATAAAAGTGAACATAACACAGAAAATTTACACATAATACAAAAATATATGTGAAACAGTACATAAATTTATCTCTTGATTACTAAAAATTTTTTAAGTATTACATGAAAGAATTAGTTCAAAATTATATTTAAAAAAAAATTCTATAATTTAATGCTAATCAAGTTTTGTGATAATAAATAAATTATATCATTGTAATTTAAGAGTGTAGCAAAAATGCAAATATAATTTCAAATGCGTTATGCGATTAAAAAAAACAGGAAAAACACTGGTTTAAGGCACTTTAATATAAAAAAAAATATCCTTAATATATGTCCTTTTATGTTAATAAAAGCATTAAAAATGTTGCTTCTTCAAACATTAATTAATTAAAGGCTATCAATGCATGTAACATAACATATATGCATGTAAAAATAAATATAATCCCTCCCCTCCATTGAATAAATAAAAAAAATTGCAAACATCAACCAACTATTATGAGTTTTTATGAAAATGTAACAAAATATACAGATTGGTCATACACACACACACACACACACACACACACACATATATATATATATATATATATATATATAAAATATTTCATAAAAATTAGTTCAAAAGCACAGTGCTTGTGGAGGAGGCATGGTTGGTATTTTTCCAAGTGTAAAGGTAGAAGCAGAAAACTGTTCTTTATCTTGATTTGAAAGCTTTTCCAAAGGAGAATAGATATCAGAGCCCGTAACTTGAGAACTTTGCTTCAGTTCAACATTTGGTGGCAATTTAAAGCTAAAATTTGATGCACTACTTTTTGAAGCATTATCATTTTCTAAAGTGGTTTTAAAACTAAAATTTGATGCACTACTTTTTGAAACATTATCATTTTCTAAAGTGGTTTTAAAGCTAAAAGATGAAGCACACTTTTGAACGACAGATTCTTCAGCAACCATATCTTCCAAAACTGATTTATTAGATTTGGTGAGTGGAAAAATACCTAAAATAAAATAAAAATATTTTATCTCTAAAAATTGTTTATTATACATATTTTTCAGATAAATATGTTATTATATAATTAGTTTAATTTTCTTATTCGATAAAGAAATTTTTAAAATGCCCAATTTTCCAAACACAAATTATTAATAATTCTAAAAATATTGAAAAAATCTAAAATTCGCAGTAACTGTTTTGTACAGTACTGAATTTCAAACTTTTTGTTTGTTTGTCTTAATTCCTTTGACACAAAAAAAAGCATACAGTAAAATAATTACAATAAAAGTACATGACAAGGAAAATGTTTATCATTATCAATGTTGAAATTGATGAAATTTATCCTCATTTTTTTACCTTTCAGGTGATGAAACTCAGGTAGATTTAGTTATCTGTCAATTTCTGCTTGATTTGTCTCTTTTTAAATATGTTAAATAACATTGTGTTTTTTCTTGATTGTATGTCTTATGTTTATATTTACATTCTTCCTATATTGCTTCTAATTATGCTGGAAATCATTTATGCAAAAAAAAAAAATCTCTATAACTCATAAAAGTTGACCGTTATAAAATGGTTGAACATACAGCTAATTTTATTGGCCATGAGATCTTGAAAATAATTTCTTTAAAAAAAATAATTCTTACCAAACATTTCTCTTTCCCAGAAATCATGATTAATATATATAAAATAGAGAGAAGAAAAAGTATTAAAATTTGCTCTTAATAAAAAGTCCTGACATAATACAAAGATTAATCTGAATTTCATATAAAGAAAAATAGGAATTATGATGTCACAATGTATAAAAATACCACAAGTGATTGCTTCTCAAGGGAGTCATGGTAAAATGCATGTCAAGCAGGCTCACATGTTTCTAAACAGCATGTTAACAAGTTCCAAATGCAAACAATAATTTTACAACATCAAAAACTATCATAGAAAGTTATTTTTCTGCAAAGTAAATAATGGAAGCAGCAGCATCATAAAACATACATTCAGTTGCCATACCAGAGTTGCACTTAAAAATAAAGAAAGCCAAAAAAGGCCTTAATTAACATGATGAATTTTGGAATTCTATTTAATGATCTCATAATTAAAATGGACAAATCATTCAAAAATGATCCCACATTCAACTAACAACTTTGTCATATTCAAAATGTTTTAACCACAAATGTGAGTTTCCGACATAAAAGTGTACATGTGTGAAGAAAAAGAAGCTAAAAAAAAACCATTGGTTAGAGATTAGGTCATGTTTTAGATGTACTACCCCTCAATTGAAGAAATATCATGAAATCATAATCATGATAAATAATAACTATATTGAAATCATTTTTTTTTTTTTTTACTTATCAGTAATTTTTAAAAAGTCTTATAAAAAAATTTTCTACATCAGTGAGAATTAAAAATATATCCAAGAATGCAAAATGGATTATGGCATATTAGAATTTCTAATCATAAGAACATATCACAAAAAAGGTTATTATCAAAGAAAATAAAATATGAAAAAAGTTTGATAACCACCATCAAACATAATTTCTAATTATTAAGCATATTAATAAAATATTATCTATCATAAATAACATTTTTGACATACCATCAACACTAGATTCAGAAACCAAATCTTGTCCATTTCGAAACCTTTCCTAAAAGAAAAATTATCCAATAATAGACAAACACATTTCAATGTGCATTTTTAAGATAATATTTTTGAAAATTCTACATTTTATTTTATATAAAATAATGAATTCCTAATAGTAAGGAATAATTAAACAACAGGCAGAAATAAAAACAATAAAATTATTCTAATTCAAAAATAGCATATGCACAAGGAGTATTGAAAGTTCAAAATGTTACAACAGTTTTTATCAATATAAATAGATATACCATTAGCACTTGAAACACACACCATCAAATTTTTATTAGTGAAATATATAAAATATTCTTCAAAAAAATGTAGTCTTAATTGTTCAAAATAGTAACAAATTTTAATTTAATACAAACTTAAAACTTCTTTTCACATACCACTATTATGTAACAAAGGATATATATATTATTTTCGAAACAGACTTTCAAAGCTGGTTATAACATTTCCTCATATTCCTCCTCAACCCACCATCCAATTGATTTTATTAGTTTTTTCCCCCATCATATTATTTATATTTATGAAACTATACAAACTAATAATTCACTTCTTTCCTCATTTTAAGGGGAGCATTTTTAACATTCCTTTTCATATAAATATTTTTATGGTTCACATTTAAATTGGTTATAATTCAAAAATATGATATTCTGAATATTATTTTCTCAGTCAGAAAAATTCTACAAAATACAAACACGCTCAGAAATATTGATATTATACACAAATATTATATTAAACTGAAATAGTAAAACTTTATATTGCTATAATTATACAGTTGTATAATACTTATTAAACAGCCCAATGGCAAAATTACTAAAAATTAGCAAAAATTAAAAAAAATGAATTCAGAACATCAACATCAGAATGTGAGCACGTCCACATGAAATTAAACTAATAAATTTCACATAAAATGCACACTATTATTGCCAATTACTAGAATCTATTTAAAGAGTAATATGCAGTTGTTTTCTTACATATGTGTTGTTACCAATACTAGCAAGTAATTTTTAAAAAACCTTAATTTTATGCATCCTTTATTCATTTATTTTGTAATATGCACTAATGAATAATTAAATCTTCCAAAAAACTATACAAATAAATCTGGCTAGAACAAATTCAATACAAATCGAATGTTCTTAGTTAAAAAACATAGTTTAATGATATCTTTGAAAAAACAAAATATTTCTTCATAAAATTAAAAAGGAAATGCAACATGGAACTTTTTTATATTTTTAAGGGAGGATTTTTTTTAATAAATAAAATGTATTCTACAAAAACTTACAATCATTGAAATCATTTGTACAGATGGTTCCTTCAATTGATCCCTTCTTAGCTTAATATTTTGTAACACTTTGTTCACAGATTCAACCTGTCAAAAAATTAACAATAAATTAAAAACAGATACCTTGAGTAGTATTCATTAATACAAAAGTATACTCATTCCTATTCTATTAACACTTTTTCACAAAATATAAAGATTAAATGTGCTTTATTCAGGTACAAAATCTCTCTCTCTCTCTCTCTCTCTCTCTCTCTTTTTTTTTTTTTTCCTTTCTTTTTGCTCTAATTATTAACTGACAAAGAATTAAAACTGAATATTCAATTTAATTGCTATTTTAAAGCAAATATTGAATTTTGGAGAGGGAACAATGTCATAAACAACATTTTTTCAATTGATCCAACTTTGATAAATCAATTAACATTTTATGGAATAATACAAGTTTTTGATCTCTCATATCCCAAATTCTAATCTGCGACTACTTAATTCCATTGACCGCATTCATTGAATTTAACTGTTTAATTTATTTTTAAGTAGATCTCAACAAAATGAAACAAACATAATAGTAACTATTAATCAAAGTATTAATTTTTGTAACTACACTAATTAAGTATGAAATAATTTAATCAATAGGTACTTTCAATAAATAAGTTGTGTCAAAATTCAATGACATACAGATCCAATTAACTATATTCTGAAGTAATTTAAAAAAATAAAATTTACTTACATATATAAAAAATAAAGCCCTCTTTCACTTACATATGAGTCATAAGTATTATTTTCCTTCGCTTTATATGCTTCATATCTAAGTTCCTCAGGTGACAAATCAATAAAACCAGGAAAACTGGATCTTTCCTGAATTGGAGAGTAGCATGTAAATGGCCACTGAGATCCTAACTCCCATGTTTTAATGTCATCTTTAATCAATCTAAATAATTTTTTATTCATTAAAAGATTATTAAAAATTTTATAATGGAAAAAAAATCTGTGTGTGATTCATTCCAATAAAATACATCATACATAATCACACAAATATTTTGTGAATACAATGAAAATTGTAAACAAAAATTAATTTTCCTTTTATATGATTGGAAGAATTGGATACTGATCCTTCATACAATTGTTCATGTGACCTTGAATCGCTTCACTGTATAATAGATACTTTCTTAACTGGTATCAATAGGCACATGCAGCAATATTTCTCTTTAGCCCACAAATTATTAAATTATGTACCTTACATCACTGAAAAATATTCGAATTGCTGATAAAATGTTATAACTAATTTGAATAAATGGTACTTTATTACATTTTTAAAAAATTCAAAAATTAAGGAAGATGTTCATTGGCAAAAAAATGAGTGAAAAACAAGCAAGGGAAGAAGACAAAAGTAGCAGGGTCATATGACAGTAGCAATTATTATATTTATTTCAGTCTCCACCTATTAAATGATGTTTAAACAAAACTTTACAAAACTCATTCATAATCATGATAAAAATAATTTTTAATTTAATAAAAAAAAATAATAACATCCAAACAACATTCTCCATGAACCTACTCAAAAAAGTAGTACTAATGTTTTCATTACTTTTCGGTTAATGGGATATCTGACACGTGATTAAAATTCCAAACCAACATCTGCTTAGAGACAGGAACAGTAAATCTCTTCATTAAAAAAATGACAATTTTACAAAACCTAATAAACTAAACACAAATAAAGAAATTTATATGAAAAAAAATAAGGATTTTTGGTACTTTTCCATTTTGTCGGTGCAAATCTTGCCAAGCAGACTTTATTGGCGACAACACACAGTATATACATATTCCATTTAGCGTTGGTTGCATCATTTTTTGGCAACCTTATTGCTTGCACCATCGAAATGGAAAAGTACCAGCTTTTTATAAAAAAAATCTTATTTTTTTTAATATTGTAAATATTTTAACAAGAACACAAAATTTAAAATCAACATCACATAAAATGAAGAAACAAAATTCTTGCTAATTCTATTAGAAGTGTATATTAATATTTACAAATTGCTATGAATCTTGGAATTTAGATGCTGTATATTCAGTTGGGAAAACAAAAATGTCTTTCTCCTCTATATTAAGTCAATGTGGCTTCAGAAAATAATTATTATCAAAATAATGTTTTTTTTAAAATTGTTATTCCAGTCATTCAAGATAAATAAAGCAAATTTTAAAAGCAAAAAAATATTAAAATAAATGTTAAGATATTTTTACAACTGATGAAAAAATTATAAATGTCATTTTTATATATATTTTGCTATTTTATATAACTTATACCAATACTCAAATTTTGCACAGCTAAATTATAAAATATTTATTTATCATAATACAATATTCTCCTTCTATTATGTTTATTTTTAATTTTTATTATTTTATGAATCAAAATAATAAGATAACAGGTCAATTGAAAAGTCCCCGGTCTGACACATAGATGGCGCTACTAGAATTAAATCCATATGTTTTTTTAGTTAGCCCTAACCCTCAAAAGATTCGTGTATAAATTTGACAGCTGTCGGATCATTAGTTTATGAATTATAGCATTTTGAGTGAAGCAACTTTTGTTATTGTGAAAAAAATGGATAAAAAAGAATTTCGCGTGTTGATAAAATATTGCTTTTTGAAGGGAAAAAATACAGTTGAAGCAAAAACTTGGCTTGATGCCGAGTTTTCGGACACTACCCCAGGAAAATCAACCATCAAGGATTGGTATGCTAAGTTTAGACGTGGTAAAATGAGCACCGAAGATGGTGAACGCAGTGGACGCCCAAAAGAGGTTGTTACCGACGAAAACATTAAAAAAATCCACAAAATGATTTTGAATGACCGTAAATTGAAATTGAATGAAATAGCAGACACTCTAAAGATATCAACTGAACGTGTACATCATATTATTCACGAATATTTGGGTATGAGAAAAGCTCTGTGCAAAGTGGGTGCCGCACGAGCTCACTTTTGACCAAAAACAACGACGAGTTGATGATTCGGAGCAGTGTTTGAAGATGATCAAGCGTAATAAACCCGAGTTTTTGCGTCGATATATGACAATGGATGAAACATAGCTCCATCATTTCACTCTGAAGTCCAATCGGCAGTCATCCGAGTGGATTGCGCACGATGAACCTGCTCCAAACGTGGGAAAACACAACAGTCGGCTGGCAAGGTTATGGCGTCTGTATTTTGGGATGCGCATGGAATAATTTTTATTGACTACCTTGAAAAAGGAAGGACCACATAGCGTTATTGCATAGCGTTATTGGACCGTTTGAAGGACGAAATCGCCGAAAAACGGCCGCATTTGAAAGCGCTGCTTCCCCAAGACAATGCACCGTGTCACAAGTCAGTAAAAACGATGGCAAAAATCCATGAATTGGGCTTTGAATTGCTTCCTCATCCACCGTATTCTCCAGATCTGGCCCCCAGCGACTATTTCCTGTTCTCAGATCTCAAAAGAATGCTCGCTGGGAAGAAATTTTCATTGAATGAAGAGGGGATTGCCGAAACTGAAGCCTATTTTGAACAAAGGACAAATCGTACTACAAAAATCGTATCGAAAAGTTGGAGGGTTTCAATAATCAGTGTATCACCCTTGAAGGGAATTGTGTTGAATAAAGAAAACTAATTTTGCCAAAAAAATTGTTTTACTATGGTAGGCCGGGGATTTTTCAATTGACCTGTTACAATAAATTACAGCAAAATAATGCATTTTCACAGTATTATTGTATTTTTTATTGTAAATATTTCTAAGAATTTCATAACATATTTTTTATATTTTTGAAATACAATATATCAAACATAACATTGTCATTCATCCTTACAAATTAAACTAGTAAATAACCATGGGATTTCATTAGAGAAAACCTTATTAGTTTTGGAAAAATCATCAATCTCAAAATACCTCTTCCAATTAAATAAAAGTAAAATCTATATATATATATATATATATATATATATATATATGACAACCTTATTAAGTAAAGGAATCAATGATGCTCTGAATGAATCATACAAAAATCCTCCTTACTCAGCATAAACCAAATTATTTTCATTCATATGTAAATCAATTGAGTGGTCTTTTTTGGCTTGTATTTCTGGATCTTTGAAACTAAAATTTATTTTGCTCTTTGGGGTGCTTGAACTAAAAAGCTCAGTGTTCCTTCTCTGTTCTGTTTGCCTTCTGTAATCATCAGACACCCATTCATTTTTGTTTGCATAATCTAAAAAAAATGAGCATTTGAAGTAAAAATTACAAGAAATTAAACAAATAAAAGTCTTACTACGAAAACAAGAATAACATGCACAATTTGAACTTGAATAACACTCTTCTCACATGATAGCTAAAATTGTTTTTATTCATTTATTTGTTTCCTCCTAATATTAAAAAATTAGAACATAAGTTTACTAACTTTTTTTCAAATTGAAACACTCTCAGACATTATTACATTCAGACTTCAATATCCTAATGAAAGCAGTATACTTTATTATAGTGCATCTCTCTGTCTTTTTCAGAATAAAATATGTTCCATATTTTGCCTTTAAAATTGTAATGCTAAATTGATAATTAGATATACCTGTTAAAGTTAAAAATGGTAATGCATAAAATATTTCAACATTTTAAGGATGCTGTAATAAATGTATATATATTACAACCAAATAAATTTTAATATTAAAATGATTTTGTTTACAGCCTGAAATGCATTTTTAATTTCAGTCCTGCTATGTGGAGCAAGGTGAAAAGAGCCTTAAATAGGAATAATTTGGACATGCACAACATACTTAAGTAGATGTGTATTTTAAAACTTATTATCTATCAATAATTGGTACTTGTCTGTTATAGTGGTGCCTGTCAAATAACGATTACTTCAAGTCGTCTCCAAATTCATTAAGCCTATCTTTTGATACAACTAACTTGGCGATATTTTTTAGTCGCTTGATGGTTCATCATTGGGTACTGCTATAACAGACAAGTACCCAATATTTTTATATACTATTTTAATATTTTCCCTCCCTAGTGCATTTGCTTTGTCATGATAAAATATACTGAGATCGTGTAATTTACTGGCTGATTAAAAGAAAATAAAGCATTTTTCTCCATAATTGTGAATGTAAAAATTGGTTTTCTATAAAGCTGTTCAGTTTAAATCAAATGAAATTTTATATGTTCTCAAAAAATACCAATCTTTATTGAAATACTCAACTTATTATTTACAAAAAGAACATTTATTATGAGCTAGAATTCAAGCAAATAATTTTGTTTGTGAATTCTCAAAGTCATCAATAAGTTGCCTACTCTTTATACAAGTACAAATATGACAAATTACTTTTCATTTTACAGGAACTTGGAAAGGAGTTTAAACATCTATAACAAAATTTACATAAAATTTATCAAAATTAATCGCTTGCAAGACAAAAAAAAAAAAAAAAAACCTTTGCCTGTGAAGCAGCTGTTTTTTTTTTTTCTTCAACTGGAGAATTATACTTACAATTCTGCTGATATGAATTGCCTTCTTGCATTCCATATCCAGATCTGGCTTGAGTATTATAGCGATCATTTTTTGAATATGATGATCGATATTGATTATTTTCAGATGGATAATAACGCTGATTGTACTGTTGATTAGAATAACTTGTTTGTAATCCATCATCATCATATGAATAATCATTTCTTCCTCTAGAATTGTAGTTATAAGATCTACTGTCATATCTATTGTAGTCATTTCTTCTTGGTGTGGTTTCGTAATGCGTTGAATATGGATCTGTGTGTTCGAATCTGCACCTATCACCAAAACGACAATTACCCTGCAAAAAATATCTACATACAGTCATTTTCTCAACCTTAGTAATTTAATTATCGATATTAGATCTAGATGAATATTTCTGGCAGCTATTAATTCTTGAAATGGGTTATATTTAAAGTTATATCCATCTATTGATTGATATGGTTGCTTAAGGCAACAAAATGCAGTTATCCCTCTAATCACCGGGATAAATTGATCGAGTTGTGAAGGATATGGAGCAACGAAGGTGATTGTCCCGTTTAAACGTATTCTTTCAGTTTAATAAATTTCATATAGTTACATATCTTGTGTAAAAGCACTTGAATTACCAAAGCACAACACAAATTCAAATTAATGTAAACAATAACATTGCATAATAACAGTTGCCAAGAAAGTTTGTGAAACCTATAAAAATATTTTTTCTCGTATTTTAAAATAGAGTGAAAGTAGCACTAATAATGCTTTGAAACTACTTTTAAATCCCTTATGTAACCAATAAGTATATATTTAAATATAATTAAAACTAATCTATAAATTATATAGATTTTTCATTCACTTCATTCTAGATTTGTATACATTCAAATCCAATTTCTTTCGAAAGTACTCTATGAGTAAGAAATATCTTTTTTAATTGGCAATTCAAAGGAATAACGATATAATGGTTGATGGTGAAGGGCAATAAATAGTTTATTATCAACAATAATTATGAGACTCTATATTAATTTTAATATTTAGTTACCCTCACATCTTGATTGAGTTAACTAAAAGATTTTTCCAAAATTAAATTTAAATTGCAACCAAAATTAAAAGAATGATTATAGACAAACACTTTGGAATTTGCCGCCGTCAAAGATCGTCGACAAATAATGAAAAAAAAGTATTTTGATTGTTCTTTACAGTTATTGGTCAGCACCACCGATGCGCTCCAATTAAAGGCTTACGGATTAGTTTAAATTTATCTTATAAATTTTGATTTAAATTATTATCATAATGCAAGCAACATAAGACCGACTGAAAACGGATTTCATAATGAAAAGAACGACAACTGATTTATAGCAGCCCCCTCCCTCCACATTTACTCCAGACAGCATGAACATATATCATTATTGTGTAATAACATGCTGATCTCGCTTGGGGCATATCAGCCGCAACCTGCATGAAATAATGACCAAATCATGCAAAATAAAAATAAAAACTCTAAGAATAATTACTAACACTCTCTGATATATTTGAAATAGTGTTATCCATATGGGTCTCAATTTAGAGAAATGTAAACTTTCATAACTAAGATATCTAGAAACATTTTCATTACAATAGAAAGTAACGATAATTAGAGCTCAAACACTTTTCGCAGGTACACATTCCAAATTCACATTTGACTGCCCTTTAGTAAAATTGTCTTTTCCTCTGAAACTACCATAATATTAATTTTTTAATATATTAAGCCTTCATTGCTCTCAATTTGTCAGTTGACTTAACGCTATAGTTTATTAGATTGATCGTTTATTAACGTCGCACTTAAAAGTAACATAAGATTTACTGGCAATGGATCTCCAAACTTTGAAACACGGTCAAGGGACGAGAACGATTCCAGACCTGACTCCTCCCTCCAAAAAAACCAAACTTCCAAACCACGCCAACAGGAGATGTTAGGAATTCGACAGATTTAACGTGCATCAGCCCTACTACTCGGCGGATCTTCAGTGGCTCTTGGACTCGAACTACGATACAGACCGCCGCAAATTCCAAGTTCGAGACCCTGACCACTAGGCTATCGTGGTTACGATTCAGCACTAGCGTTCTTTAAGTTTCTGTTCAGGAATATCTTATCGCTTTGTGTTTTCAATATTAGCATTTTATACCCCTTGTAAGGTTTTTTAATAACTGTTTTTTTTTCCTTTAAATTTATTTCTCTATCCTGAGTATAAGTGATATAATTCGCTAGCACTCGCGATATCTAATTTTAGCAGTAGTAGTAAAAGATATATATAAGGGTTATTAATGACAAATCTCGAATTTTTATATCACAGTCAAAAGATCAAGTACACACCCTCCATAACTCTTACAGTAATTTTTTTATCGCAACTAAACAAAAATTGTTTGAATATTTTTTGGTCCCCGGAGAACTAAATTATACTAATAAATTAATTGGTTCGTATAATTGACAGCTAAATAACTTTTCAAAAGCAATCTTCATTAATTGAGTTTCTTCCTAAAAGGGTATTAACCTTTTTTTCAGTATGGGGGAGGGGTAAAGTTGACTATCTTTCAACTTTCATTCAAAACTCTCAAATCGTAATACCAAATAACATTCCCCCAAAAACTATAATAAAACTTATAAAGAGCCATATACTGAATTACTTCGTGTAATATATTAATATGAAAAAAATTATCACGATTAAATTTGAGCATTTTAGGTACTTCAAATATTTGAAAACTTCTTTAAATTATGATCAAGAGGTCTTAATAAACTAAAATACGTATGCCAAAATGAAAAGTCAAAGATTTTTAAATTCCTTTTCAATTCGAATTCATAGGATTCCATTAAAGCTTACAAACAGTAGCAGACAGGTTGTAACACATGGATCAATAAGTCCCGAGACTGTGCGGTCGTTTTTTTTTTTTTTTTGCGATTTTCTCCTTCAAACGCACCAGCAAGTCAATATAATAATCACAGTTGATCGATTTATCTTTTTCGAGGTAGTCAATAAAAATTACGCCATGCGTATCCCAAAAAACTGACGCCATGACTTTGCCAGCTGACTGCTGCGTTTTCGGACGCTTCGGATGGCTTTCGCCAGCTGTGCGCCACTGCCGCTTCGACTCTGGAGTGTAGTGATGTATCCATGTTTCGTCCTTGGTCACGTAACGACGCAAGAAATTTTTTTTGTTGCGAGTAAATAGCGATAAACAGCTTTCTGAATCATCGACTCGTTGCTGTTTTTATTCCATCGAAAGCAATCGCGGCACCCACTTGGAAAAAACCTTTTTCATGCTCAATTTTTCATGAAGGATAGTAAATACACTTCCATATGATATCTGTGTCATCTCAGCAATCTCACGGAGCTTCACTTTATGATCTTTCATTATAATTTTTGTCACTTCACTCACATTTTCCGGTGTAACGGCTTTCACAGGTCTACCCGAGCGTTCCGCGTCATTTGTGTCGGTACGACCACGTTTAAACTCGGCAAACCACCGACAAATCGTTGCTTTTGATGGACAAGAGTCCGAGTAACATTTTTCAATCCATTGTTTCGCTTGCACGGTGTTTTTACCCATTAAAAAACAATGTTTTATCAGAACACGAAACTCGGTTTTTTCCATTTTTTAAACAAACTACAAAACGACTTTACTCCAACTTCGATAACTCAGCTGTTTCTGGTCCGATCGACTTAAAATTTTGACACGTTTCAAGCAAAGATTAGTACTCTAGAAAGACCTGGTTACTGGTTTACTACGAGCGCCATCTCTGGGTTAGTCTCGGAACTTATTGATCCATGTGTTAGAAGAGAGTTTGGTGACCAGTGATGTACAAATTGATTGTCTTCCACAACATAAGAATGACTTAAGTATGAAAAGGTATTTCTAAGTCCCGACATGGTGCGTAAGTTTCCTTCTCCCCAAATCCTCAAGTTGCTTTGGAATGAAATGTAAATAAAAATACTACTTACGATTATAATTGTTACTAAATTAGAACTTACAACTAATCGCGCATAGGAGTATCTTTAAAAACCCGATTTGAAGGTTTTCGTAAGAGATTTCCTTTTTTCTGATTTAAAATTGATCATCAAGACGTTATCCTTGAGAGAAACAACTTTGTCTGTACGACAAAGTTGTCCGAAATTATATGTGTGAAAAACTCTCCACATGCATTTTATTGATATTCAGCTTCTTTTGGTATGTCGTTGTTTTCTGAAAAGTATCATTAAGTTTCGTTGTGCCCAGTACGAACGATCTCAACCCCCCCCTTTTTTTTTTTTTCATTTTTTGTTTAAAAATCAAGTAAAATAATTCGTTAAATCAATTTAATTAATTTTCCGTTTCTTAAGTATTTTTAAATGCTTTATGAATGTTCAACCGTTTGAATATGAAATATAATTTCTACAAAAAGACATGAAAATTATTAATAATTTGAACTCGCCAATTCTTGCAAAATAATTATATGCGAATTCTCTCATTCATCGATCACTTACACAGTAGCTTATGAGTACAAATGTATAAAATGAAAAAAAACTTTTTTTCTTAAATAAGTAGATTTGTACGATTGACGTAGGATGTGCATCAAAGCGTTGTCTCACTATTTCCTTCAGTTTAATGCTTGCATGAAATGTTTTTTTTTTCCAAAAATATTTTAAGTGAAACATAATCAAAATAAGCCGTTTAGAAAATGTTTACTTTTAAATAGGAAATTTTCACTATTCGGAGTTTTTGCGCTTCAGTTAAATTATTTTTATTCCTTAATTTACTTGTAGAACTCATGAATACAGATAGAGTTCGAGAAACGTGATTTATTTATATAATTTCATGCCTATAATGCGAAATCTATGATTTTTTTCCAACTCAAAAAGCATTTTTTTTTACTATTTATTATTAGTTTAGTTTTTTATTAACGTCGCACTAAGAAGCAATACGAGGGCTATTGGCGACGGACCTCGTAATTTTGAACCACGGTCAAGTGACGAGGACGACACCTGAGCTGGCGCCCCCCTCTCCTAACATCCACACCAACGGGAGGACTTTGGACCCCGAACAGATTTAACGTGCATCAGCCCCGGCTACACGGTGAGTCTTTGGCGGCCAAGGATCGAACCCGCGACTGAACGAAAATCGACGGCAGCGAGTCCAATTTATTATTATTAACATAATGAAATTGGTTCCTCTCTATTATTTAATTACTAAAGAAGATCGTCGTTTGTATTTTTTAGGACAGTTAAGTGAATTTTCTTTTTTTTACTCAAATTTTCTTTTACTCCAGATATATATTTCCAACCGATTAGTTGAAAGTAACTATCGCTTACATAAATCCAGAAATATTTAATGGTCTAAATAGGAAAAGATTCGACTTGTCATGTAAAAAATTTCATACAACTATAAATAATTTCCGATTCAAAAAAATGGAATAATATAATTTTTCCTTTTACTAGGAAAAATTTACAAAGCCCCAATTTCTTTTTTAGTTTTATTATTACTTCTATGAAAGAGATGATGCGACGATGGCTAAAATGGCGTATCGATATCTTCCATCTTATTATTGAAGAATTACTAGTCATATTAAAAGTTTAGTTTTTAGGCCATACTCTGTCTCGCCGCTCCCCAATTTTTCCTTCCAGACAACGTCATGAATTGCGCTTTGCGGCGATTGGCAGTCATTGCGCGGAGGCGAATTACGTAAATCCGCCTCAAGCCGATTGGTTAAATGCGGCGCAAATATATGCGTCATTGCATCTGGAGAGCATTGGATGAAACTGGAACGCTACAACTACAATGTTTGATTGAAAAGTAATGCTACTATTGCTATAATTGTTTTACCCGATTTCCAAAATTCTTGTTGCATCTCAAAGCTACGTGTGTCCTCCGCGTAATATATTTTCTTCTTTGTCCCCGGGTGTTGGTGGTGCACTGAGAACTGATAAAGATGACAATCCACCCGAGATGAGGTCGATGTATCAAGGAGTCATTCAGTTTCTAACAACCGAAAGTTATGGTTGGTTTTAGTAACGTCGCATTAGAAACAACGCGATGGCTATTGGCGACGGACCTCGTAATTTTGAACTTCGGTCAAGTGACGAGGACGAAACCCGGACAGGCACCTCCCTCTTCTAACTTCCACATCACAAGAGAAAACGTGGGCCCCGACATATTTAACGTGCATCATCCCCGGCGAGTCATTTGAGCAAAAAGGCTCGAAACCACGATTCGACGAAAACTGCCAGCCACGAACATGACCATTGCAGTTCTCATAACCTTGGTCATGTGATCTGACTAAAATCTGAGATGACACCTTACTCTGCAAACTTCCCCACCATCCCAACATGAAGACAATGAGCCTCGACAGATTTAACTACGATTGGTCGTTAGTAGTACCAGGATTAGAACCCACAACTCGATAGAAAACCAAAGAATATACAAACCAGAATTGGTACAATTTGGATCTCTGTTAGAGTGATAGAGGGGGGGGGGGGGTTATGGTGCAATATGGACCTCTGTCAGAGTTCAGTTTCAGCTCTCAGCAATAAAGTCCAAAACTGCCTGAAATTATTCCTTACATCAATAGTTAGTATGAAATGTGCAGCAAATAACCATAGCTTCTGCTGCTGGAGATTCATATTACTTCAGGCTGTACAGTGAATAGAACTCATTGCAACTGCAATTAATGAATCAGTTCCCAAGTTTCATAATTATTTGATGTTTTTGCATAACATAACAAAATATAATTTTATCAATTTTATAGTTTCCATAATAATGACAATTATGAATTGAAAATCTATAAAATTATTTAGGTCCTACTTCGGCATATGCCCGACCGCCAACCTTCGGTTTTTTTTCGCCAAGTCGGGCGATTATTGTTTTTTAGTGGTTACCTACAATTTCTGTTTCTTGCTATGATGTTTATGGCAAGCCTAGATTTTCTCGATATCTAGACTTTTCTATTTTTTTAACTTGTTCTTACTGCAATTACAGTAAATGACAAGTGGCAATTATAGATGGATAAAACAAAAATTTCAAAAAATCTTGACATGAAGCTTATTTGATCAAAATGCAAAGAAGTTATATTTACTTTAAATAATTGCACCAATTTAAACTCTGAATTAAGGGTTTACATCTGAAATGTAACAAAACCACAGAGCATTAACAAGAATTCAACATAAACATGAAACACTGATATATATATGAAAAGACTTACACCTTTCTTTTAAAATTAGGATTTAAATAAAAGTTGAGGTGAAGTTCTAATGTACTCATTTATTCCACAGTAATGGAGAGAGCGAGCATTACATGGTGATGAACACAGTATGGCTTTGGCCACCCAGACCAAAAAAAAGAGGGGACAAGAGAGCTTTTTCGCTGTGCATTAAGTTTTACAGTTAGGATTTTTCAGTCACATGATCTCCCAAGTTCTAGGCATAGAGATCTCTAGGGACTTTAGCTACAGATAGAAAGTATAGTAGGGATTATTTCTGACAGATTTATGACTATGGGAAAGTGGATTAAATAATTTAATGAGCACATGACCAAAAACATAAAAGAATGATTTAGAATTGGATCAGGGAATAGAAATTAAATATTCCCTTTTGAATTAGAGAACGGGAAAAATTAGGAAATTAAATTATTATTCAATGAAACTATTAAATTAAAGTTAAATCAAGAAACACACACATATATATATATATGTAGAAATTACAAATATTTGAACCAAAATTAATTGTTTATTTTTCTTTATAATTTTCATCATATTTTTGATGCTTAATGTAATATATATCAATGGAAATAGTGTTATATTTTGTTATTTCATACTATTAAAAACCATATTAAGATTGGAATCACTAGCCTTCAAAATTAACATTATTTAATCCTAAGTATGAAATTATCCCAAATAAAATGAGTCATAAGATAAAAGGTATGGGGATGGGCAGAGAAAATGTACTTCTGCTTCTAATTTTAGAACTTCTAGTACCAAAAAAGTTTTTTTTTAATAATATTTTTCTTTCAATAGCATCCTTATAAGAAAAATTTATAATGAACTATTAAATTTTAAATCTGCTTAACTGTGGATCAAATAAATAAAATTGTGAGATCGTAACTTTGGAGAAAAAGTTATGAAGCAGGTGAAAGTATTACATTGACAGCTATTTTTTAAATATTAAAAAGCTGTTTAACAATACTGATAGAACATCTATTTATTAACTAATTAAGAAGTTGAAGTGACAAATACTATTCAACAAAAATAAATCAAATCTACAAAACCAAATGAAATCACTCTTTTATTAAATCTAAGGTCAAACAAATTCTTTTCATTAAATAACATACTTCGATTTATTTCAATAAATTCAGGCACAAAGTTCAGTAATCTTACTGAGTTGAGTTCAATACCAAGCACTCAAGCTCATCTAATTCTTCTAGTAAAAATTTTAATATTATGCAAAATAAACTTTACTTTAAGCTTAAACATTTTTAAGTACAGAAGAATATAGATTTTAGTATGAGCTAAAAATTTACCTCAAAAATCAAACATTTAAAAACTTCTACTAAATAATAAAAATACAAAGCTAATTATTTCTCAACACTGTAATTTTTTAGATTCATATCACCTTCGAGCAATAATGCCAAAGATATATTTATTCAGCTTAAATAGTTACAGAAGTAAAATAATTTTAAAAGTCAATTTATTTTTAAAAATGTAATCTAGAGAAAGAAAACAAAATGGTCTTCTTACTTTAGGTAAGTACAAATTGAGATAACATTCTTAATAAATAATTTATGTTAAATTTGCTTCACTCTAATAAATGTATCACTTTATTAACATAGAGTAACTGACTGCTAATGTAATTGTAATTGGAAACAGTTTATCTATGGTTTACAAAGAGGTATAATATATCAAACATAATAGCAAAAATTCTATGAATAAGAAATCAATAGAATATATTAAATTATTTCAAAATACTACTTTACTTTAATTTCTTGTTAGTTTATATAGAAGATCTAGTTTATTTAATATTTTTTTTTTTCTTTGGCAATCAACTCGATTACTGAGCAAGTGAGAAGGGTAAAAAAATAAATGTAAATAAAAGTACAAAACAATACCACAGAAAAACTAAAAGGTATTAAAAACCGTAAAAAAAAGCAAATTTTAATACAGGTTACAAATATTTGATATACAGAATTTGGTTAAGGTATCGGTCTGTAATGCAATAAATAATTTTAAGATGAAGATATTCGCTGATATATGTACAAATATGCTAAGTCTTTAGGAGGATTCTCAGACAAGGCCACTTTATTGTCATTGAAAATAACCCAACGACCATCTTTAAAAATGTGACAGACATAATGACCGGCAACAGTTGATGTTCCCATGTGACTTATAAATGCCACCAGCTTGTATTCTAGAAAAGGAAAAAGTAATGCAAAATAAAAATCAAATTTATTAAATATTTCACATATATTCTATTTTTCATTTGCATGATGTTAGTAATGAAATAAATATACTATGATAAAATCTATATTTTGAAAATAAAGACACAATTTTATTGAAATATTTTATAAATTATTAATTTAACAAAATATATTATGTATTAACTTTCCAGAAGGTGCACATATGTATACTAGATCAGAGGACTTCAAACTGGGTTCCATGGAACTTTGACAGGGGTTCCACAAGAGAACAATATTTGTTTAACCAAAGAGCCAAAATTTTAGTAAAATTTTAATTTTTATAAACGATCGAATTCTTAAAGGAAGTTTGATTGTAAAATTAAACGCAAATAAACATTTTATGGATAAAATAAAATCTTAAATTTTGTAAAAGTCACATGCTGCAAACACATTAACCGAGACACATTAGGTCACATATTAGTCTCCATTCTTTGCTCAAGAGAAGAATCGCTCACTTATTTCACTATTTTCAAGGTATAAAGTAAAATTGACGCCATTCTTTTAAAATTGAAATTGATATCTTTCAGATTGCATTTTGAAGATAATATTGAATGCTTTCCTAATTTGCATAGTATTTTAAGTAGACGGTAATGCTAATCCCCCATAAAAATGTAAAAATAAATTTGGTCCAACATCAATCAGATCTGCAAAAAAATATTTCTTGAATACTTCCTTGTTCCAAAAAAAAAAAAAAAAAAATCTTGGATCCAAATTCCTTTTGATATATCGAAAGACATTCAATTGAAACTAAATTTTAGTCAAGTTAATATTATGTATTTTTGGATTGACATTAGAAAAGAATAACCTGATATTGCCAATAGAGATGTGAAACATCTAATATCATATTTTAACATATGTATGCAAAAATCTTGAAAACAGATTGGATGCTGAAGATAACATTAGGTTGCAGATTTCAACAATTATTCCAGATCTAAAAATACTTTGGGGGGGGGTGAAAAAAAAAAAAAAAAAGAAGGCTAATCACAGCCAAGTCATTCAAAAAAATTTTTTTTCATTAATTTGTTGCAGTTTAAAATATCATTGCTTTTGTTTATTATTCATAGAATATATTTTAGAAACCGTCTTCCTCCCCAAATACCCATAAACTACCTTACCATTCATTATCTTATAAAAAATTTCTATTGTAATAAAATACAGATGCAATAATAATTTTATAAATTTGAATAGGATAAAGCTTTGATATCCTATTTATCTTCTCTTTAAAGAGTTCCCCGAAGTTTAAAAGTTACAATACCTTTGCACTAGATATCAATTTTGTTTTATATCTTCATACCAGATGAGACTATGAGCTCCTTAGCTATTCTTTCAGCTCTTTTTGACCTATTTTCAGTCATTGTTTGGATTTTGAGGCATTAATAGGACATTGCAAACCTGCTTTTTTGTATTTTAGAGATACATGCGACCGTTCACGTAGTGTTTGCTATATCTAATTTTCTTTGTTATAAAATATCTCCATTGTTTTAGACTTATGCATTGTGATTTGATATAATTTTTGTGCTTAATAGCTTTTAGGGTTAGAATAGAGACATTGTATTTGTCACATATGTGCACCTGTTCATGATACCTAATTTATTTCCTCTCTTTTTCTTACTTTTAGCGAATAAAAACAAAATATTCAACATGAAGGATCATAATGACCTTGAGACAACAAGAAACATGTTTTTGTGTGACAGTGATGATGAAACATAGTTTCAGATGAAAGTGATACAGATGAGCAGCACATTTAAAAAAGAGAAGATGATTCGGAGTCAGGATGAGTGCAACAAGCGATTCAGAAGATGAAGATAATAATAGATCTACAGGTGCCAACATAACCCACCGGTATCCGACTACGTTCGGAACAATAATTTTGAAAAACCGTATAAATGAATAATTTTTTTAAATATTTAGTATCAACTGAATTAGAATGTATGTAAAAAAAACTTTTAAACAGTTTTATTACAATGAAAAAATTCTAAAATGCAAATTTTTAGCATAAAATAAAGAAAAAATAGCACATTTTCAAAAGATACTCCTTTCATGAAAAATCATTCTATAACATTGTTATTCAGCACATGTGTTGATATGATACCTGTTAAGAACCCGGACTAGGATTTTCTTATAATTCGCATTATTTGAAGAGTTATTAAGAGTCGAAATAACAGCACGTGTTTTTTTTAAGAAAAATCCTCCATTCTTATGCATTAAAAATGTGAATAAATACACTTATAAACGATACATTACAAAAATCCTACACCAGGTTCTTAAGAATAACATGAAAAACATTTCTACCAAATTTTATCAATATATAGAAAAAAACATTTGAGTTATCACCTTTCAAAAATTGTAAAAATATTGAAAAACGCATTCTTCAGAAATTGGATTTAAAGTTAAAACTTGTTCAGAAAATAAAGATATACAAACCAAATCAATCTAAAACCCCCCACTTTTATAAGTTACACCTTCTTCATTCTCTTTTCTTTTAAAATTTGATTTTCTTGCCATTTTTGCTGATGGGAATGAATGTCGTTTAGAGTCAGCAATGCGAATAATGTCCAAGTTTTTAAAGGCATCAACCGTATACTGCCCCGGAAACACATCTAACGCTTGAAATATCTTCAACACTCCCTTAAAACCATCATTAAAATGTATTACGGATAAATAAGCTCCCAGAGTAAATGTTTCATGGTCAACAAATACATCTTTCGGGATTATTTTCCATAAGCAACCATTAAAACATTCATTTGAGTTCTGTGTTTTACCATGGAGGAATTTTTTTTAATAAACTTTGATCACATAAATCAAAATAAGTAGATTTGATGGAATTAACAATGGTTTTAGGCAGGCTTTTGCTTTTTTCATTTATTTTTGCACCACAAGCAATAGCACGTTGATATTTACACCAACTAAGTTGTCCTTTCGGACACTGGCCATGCATTGGCTGATCTCCTCCTGAACAGCTGTGATAAAATGCTGCTATTACAGCACTTTGCATTCCCGGCAAATCACCAACATTGCTTCTAATTGCAATACCGTAGTAATTTTGCAATTTATTAATAAATTTATCTGTTAGTTTTCCTTTCCCACCTAATCCTTTCTGGTTTGATTTTAGTTTTCGAAGGCGGGTCCCGACTCTTTTCTGAATGTGCCCTATGCACTCATATTTGCAAACACTATTTTTTCCGTAAACGTCTTTCACTGCTGAGAAACCTTGAGAGTCCCCATCACCGTAAAAGGACGAATACTTCAACTGTCGCAAATGGCAAGACCGTTCAAATATACGATATGTACCAATGGATTCCATGCTGGATGATGACCCAGAATGATTTCTAGAGCAAATGTGGTCACGGGATACATTCAACCTTTTGTTTCGAGTACATATGCGACAATTCTTCGACATGATTTCAATGTCTACAACTTTACCTGTATCAATGGATAAAGCTGCTACACACCCATTCAATGACATGTGACCTCGACGTTGCCAAGTACCGTCACAAGATACACCACAGCTAGTCAAATCCTCCTCCTGATGATTGATGTCTTTTATTTCGGAAGCTGCAGTATTCATAGAATCCTGTGCAATAGGTATTGTAACTTTCAACAATTTCTTTTCACAGTTCCTGAAAGCTGACTTGGATAAACATGGCATATCTAATGCAGCACTCAGCTTTTTCGAGACATTATGGCCTTTTCCAATCAAATGCATACCTAAAACAAACTGCATATTGATTTCATTCATCTTATTTCCTTTTTTAATTGATGAAAAACCATGAATAAAATTACAGTTTGTGCATTTCAGGAGCATATTGGAAAGAAAACCAAAACTGGACTCTTCTATCAGTTCTAAACTTTGACATTAAACACAAAGGGCAACTCAGCATTTCAATGACACTTGAAATGATTTCTAGGCTATAAATCCTATTACTAAGAGTATTCATATCTTTTTTGAAGCTATCCTTCATTACTGTTTCCACAGTTCCAATTTTTCGTTCACTGCTCGTGCTGACTGTATCAGATGCCTGACAAACAGAATGACGATTACCATGAAATTTCCTTTTCTTGCTCTGTCGTTTATTTTTCGCACTACCCATAGTTAAAATAAAGAATATTAATCTAAAAACTATTTTACAATTTAAACAGTTATTTCAAACAGAAACAAAATGACAATTAAAAACAGAACTCGGAAGTAATTCAAAAAATGTTGCTCAGCAAAATAGTAAACAGAATGTATATTGCCACTGATTTCTTGAAAATTATACAACTAAATGTGATGCCAGATTTCTCAAAATGTTATTAATATATTTTAAAAATATAAGAGATAAACGAATATTTTTGACAAGACATTAACTTCCGGTTTCGAAATCGTGACTTCCGGTGATTTTTTTTGGAAAGTGTCTGATATTAAAATACTTAAAACTTGATTTCTATATACCGTAGCTACAAATGGAAGGTAGCTTCAGAAAGAGAAGATTTCAAATATTTTAATGGATAAATAAAAAAAAAAATCGATATTTTCTCCGAAATTCGAGTTTTTAACGTAGTCGGATACCTTAAGTAAAACAGAAACATCATCAAGTCATGTGAATGGCAGAAAATCTCATTCAAGTAAAGTAAACAGGCACTTCGCACAGGTATCCATGTTCCTGCAGTTATTGGGAGCGCCAAAGATTTAACAGATACGTTCAAGGGATGCCAGAGATACAGATGGAGCAGAAATAGGAGCTCTTTTGGGCTTGTTTCATATGGCTGATGTTTACCATGAAGAACTGTGGAGAATGGACTGAATGTAATGAAATGACTATAAAACTGATTTTCTTCCTTTTAATCTAAATTGAATTAATTTTTTTTAAAAAAAATTTCAATTATCTTAAAACTTTTATCCAAGAAATGTAAAAACTTCATTCGAAATATCACCAATTTCATTTATTTTATTTTCATGCAATTTCAATAACATTTGGTCATTTTATAGTGGTTTTATGTTTTATTGTTACATTGTTTCCTTTTATTCTTAGATAAATATTTAATTAAAATCTACTTATTAATCCTCAACTAATTACAACCAAATTTTAACGTTAACGCTCTACAGTAGTGTATCTAGGAAATATGCTCGACCTTTCACAATAGTATAGAGGGCGTGTCCATTGAAAGGTTAATTAAAAACTTGAATTATTTTAATATTCAATTGTTATTCTTTAATTCAGAAAACCACTTCTTAAAAAAATATTTTGAAATAATGCACATTGCATTACCTTTTTTAACATAACTTATTCATTTAAAATTCAATGCCTCCATCAGGCTTAGTCTCTCAGTTTCCTTTCCAAATCTCAAATTATTTTTCAAAAAGGAAAGGAATATCTGCATTATTTTGTTAAAATGTGCCATATATACCAAGTTTACAAAATTATACTCTCATATACTACTTACATTACTGCCTTTAGCAAATTTCAGATGTGTCTCACTACTCACATTGATAGTCAAAATAGAGAATTTTGATTGTCAATGTGAATAGTACATACTTTCAAAAAATGATACCTTCAAACAGACGATTTTAGAAATTATTTCAAGATAAAAAGTTTCTTCAAAAAAGTATTTGAAAAACAGCTAAATTAATAACTAATAGGAAAAATCCATTAGTCAATTAACTTCTTATGTAAAATTCTTAGATGAAACTGCGAGTTTTGATATCCTGCAAATGTACCAACTTTTTCTTTAACCGGAAATTTAATAAAATTTTCAAACAAAACCAGAATACTTGCAAATTACTTAGAATTATTTAAACTATGATAGAAGTAAATGAAAATACCAAGTAGTACACATAAAATTCAACAATCTTACAAATAGTAAGTAATTCTTATACATGAATATAATGTATACTCAATTATTCATCAATTATATTATACATGCTTTTAACAAAAAGCATGTATTATATAACTGATCAACCCTAAGGTCTCATATAATTATGATCTAAGTTATTTTCACAGTAATCTCGCAATGGAAAAGCTCTTTCAATTCCCACATCTATTAGTTTAACAATTATTAAAGAATTCTACATTTTTTAATATATATTTTTCTCTAATATTTTCCTGTTGAAAATACTTTAAATTATATTTTTTAAAAAACATATAAATATTTTTTATGTGTAAAAGCAGATTGACATATTTTTATACGTTTTTTTTATGGATAATGTAAATATATATTGAAGAAGCATATTATAGTAATTTACATAAATTCCAAATTACTGGTAAAAATAATCTAGAATTGCCAGTGACAGTTTTGAGGCTAAAATTTGCAATCGACTGATAAATTGATTTACTGGTATTGCAATCCCTGATCCTAACCAGTTTCTTCAAATTTTCACTTTTATATTCTGTGATATAGTACAATAAGATATATATAGTCCCAGAAGGAAATTATATGTATGTAAAACTCAAATAATATTTGTTAAGGATTTGAAGGTACGGATTGTATTATCTATTTTGGCACAGAAAGCTATTCATCCTTAAAATATATATATGGCTCTTTAGATCAACTTTCTCTATTTTTAAATTTTATTGTTAGCATTTAGGCTTCAACCTTTCAAATAGAATTTAGCAACTGTATACTTTCCATTTCTTTTCAAAATCTCAATTTGAGGAATACTATCTAGATATAAACACATGGTCTATTTCACAGATAAAATATTAAATTGGGCTAATGAAGAATCATAACATTTTGTAATGAAGTTATTCACTACAGCATTTTTTTTTTCAGGATATATAAAATTCAGAAATTTTATTTACTATAAAGTATTATCCAATTTTTTAATCAGATTAAATTTTAAAAATACAAAAAATCATTACTTTCTGTTCCATCACGAAACTGGGCTTTCACTTCAGGTACAGCAGGTGAATCAACTTCCATTTCTTCAGCATGACTAAAAATCCAATCAACGGCTCTTTCCAAGTTATTATCCTGAATGTTAAGGTAAATTCATATTTCAAAATATGTTTTAGCATTTAACTAAAAATTTATTTATTAAAAACATAATGACATTACATTTTAAATAATTTTCTAGTATAATTTGCTATATAATAAAACTTGGTAATTAAAATTAATTTAGTAAAATCATGTTTAAAATGAATTTAAAAAAAAAATCCAAGATATTACTAAAATATAATAGTTAATACACATAAAAAATGCTATTCACTTGAAAAATTCAAATGTTTTCCTTCATAATGCATCAACATTAAATTTTTATAATTAAAAAAAAAAAAAAAAAAAAACACACACACACACACAAAAACAAAACAGATATTTCCTTCTCAGACAAAAGATATTCATATGCATTTGAAAATTTTGCATTTTCAATAATATAAATAGATGAAAAATTTAACTTCTACATATTTTTTTTTATTTAGAATGTTTTTGTGGATTATATATATATATATATATCATAAGCACATAAATGTTTGTCATAATTTTCAGTACAACAATTGCACTCTACAAATGATGAAATTGGAGTAAATATTAATGTAACTATGGCTTATACTAACCTAGCAAGTATGATGGGTTTTTTTATGCAAACATGGGAATGTTATAAATTAATGATAAAACTCTAAATCAAACTTTTATTTTTGTGAATCATATTAATTACACAGTACTTAACTGTAAAAAAATTAATTTGAAAAACTTTCAGCATTATTTCAAAATTTATACAATGTAGCTTCATGTAAGAATAAACTTTTCCCCTTGATGTTATTTAAAATACTAAACGGAAAGAGAACTAAAATTCTGTAGATTTAGTTTCATTAAAATTGTAAATTTGAAACACATTAAATTAGAAACAGAACAGCAATTTTATTAAAAACCCCTCAACTTCTACTATATGATTTCAAAATCAATATATCATTACTAAAGCACAATGAGGCTCATTCAGTGTCACTGAGGCTATCATCTATTGCATGATCTTGCCTGTTATGATAGAAGAAAAATTCTCATTTATATGAAATATGTCACAATTTTAATATATTTTCAAGTTTTGCCCATCCTTTCAGTTATCTGAATAAAATTTTTAAAAAAATTATACATTTTTCTAATCTTTGTAAAATAGTCAAATCAATTTTTCAATGATCAAATCTAATATCTTCATAACTTTGGTTATCCACAAGTATCACTAGGTAAGAAATGAAAAGGTTTAGTCATACATTTTGTACTGCATCTGCAAGATCAGCTGATATGAAATTAAATACCAAGAATCCATTGCAATGAAAAAATAATTATTTTCATCAAATATCATCGAAACAAATTACCATTATTTTTCAAAAAGTATTTATATGTTTTAATAGCCCCTCACCAGGCAATACATGCTGGAATACAAATGGACATTCTTTTTTACTAGCATATCACCAACAATGATTTAAAAACCAAGCAAAAAGCCATAATAATTTTTTATGAATTGACATAAAGCATTTCCATCCCAATTATTATCACATGATTTATTACTCAGACTTTTACTCGATACTTCTTTAATTTCAGTTCTTACTGACACTGGCAGCTTTAATGAGTTGGTAATAGTATGCTGGGTTACCATTAAAATTACAAATATCCATTTCTGTTGTCATAAAATTATGTATCTCAATGTTTTAATGCTAGAAAACAAAACTAGAACCCCATTGATCATTATAATCCTACAGACAGCCTCTTTATTAAATCACACTAAAATACATTTTCAACATCTACTGCATATTTTTAGTTAGATATTTTGCTCCATAACTCAAGAAATCTTAACGAATACTTTCAGAAAATGAGCAACAAAGCAGCTGAAGTGAGAAATGTGAACAATAGATGATATGATTGATATTGAACTGGAATGATCCAAACTGACCTTTATTGCAGTGATGAAGGAATGTTTCATCTGATATATGCTGGCTAAAAATATGCTGATTCACTGACAGGTGGCTGATATTCTTTTGTCAGGCTTTCACTCATAAAAAGATTCACTAATGGGCAAGGGATTTAAAAAAGCTGTATTGGTAACAAACTATTAAACTCACAAGTTGTAGCTATTCTACTAAAGTTAAATTAGTCGATATCTCCACACGAGTTCCATTTATTATATTTTTATTGGGTTTACAGAAGTAGTTTTTATTTAATCAGACATAAATATGATATATTTACAAGACAAATTAAAACAATTATATCCTTACAAAAAAAAAATAAATAAATTATTTGAAAGTTTGCATCTTGGGTCAATGTAAATTCAAATGGATTTTATAAAACAAGACATTTCCATATTCAAGTTGAAAGCAATAGCATCATTAGCATAAAGTTTGATGTTCAAAGTAAAAATTTATTAAAGATGAATTAATCAGCCAATAATTAGTAATAAAGTTAAATGTATATAATTCCACTTTCATTCCTTCCATATCTCTAACATGATTATTCATTATACTATCATTTTTCTCACTAAAAACTTGCTTTTACATATAACTAAACATATTAACAATTTGAAGCGAAATAAGAATTGCCAATAAAAATGAAATTTAATATCATTAATGAACTAATACAAAATATTGGAATATTGTTTTCAAAGAACTTTGCATCTACCAGCAAGTTTCTGAATGAGTGAATTTAGTTTAGTTCAGTTTTTTTTTAACAACGCACTAAAAAGCAACATGAGGACTATTGGCGACGAACCTCGTAAGTTTAAACCTCATTCGAGTGATGAGGATGACACCTGAGCTGGCACCTTCCTCATTAACTTCCACACCACACCACAGGAGGACTTAGGGCTCCCGACATATTTAACGTGCAGCAGCCCCAGCTACACGGCAGGTCTTTTGCGTCCAAGACTCAATACTGCGACAGAACAAAAACTGCTGGCCACGAATCCGAAACCATGATCACTAGGCAAATGCAGCCACTCAGAATGAGTGATAGAAAACGTTGAAACAAATCACCATATATATATATATACATACATACACTCTATAACAAAAAAAACACCATGCACCAAGAAGGAGTTGCCTGATTGTAATGAAATTACGTATGCAAAGACATTTGGACCGAACATGCAAATTTTGGTGTCCAATGAATGAATAGCGGGAGCTACAGCACATCGGAACTGCGCACTCAGCAGGAGTATATAAGAAGCTATTCTCAATCTGATGGTCAAATTTTATGTTGCATTGCAATTTAGGATACCTTTCCACAATTGAAAAAATGCCTTGCTGCAGGATTCAAGCTCATTAAGAGCAACTGTGAAAATATGAAAGAGGCAGGTTGGGCAAATCGGAAAATCGTCCATTATATGGGTCGAAGTGATGCGGCGATTTAAAGATGTTGGCATGAATGGGTGGACAATGGCAGATTTCAGTGTCATGATGGTAGCAGTCAACCTGGGCCACAGCAGATCTGGAGGACAGTAATTGTCAGATCAGCTGTCACAGTGCCTGATTCATCGTTATCAACCATCAGACGTGCAACTCACACACGAGTGTCCACCATGACCCTTCACAGACGGGCGATAGAACGAAATCTACACTCATACCGACTGCTAAGCTACCCTGCCACGTGAGTGGCGAATGGAAGAAACAATGTACATTTAATGCTCGATAACGAAACAACACTGGACAGTGCGCCTGCACACTGTTGAGCCAGATTACAGTGGTGCTTGGCTCGATCAGGTTGAAATTATGCTGACTGGGGACTTATAGTGTTTAGGGACAAATGCCGCTTCCAACTGTGTCCTGCAGATCATCGAAGACATATCTGGAAATGCCCAGGGCAGCGTGCCGATCCTGCTTTTACTATTGCATGCCACATAGGCCCTCAACCAGGAGTTATCGTCTGGGGTGCCATTTCCCTTGATAGCCGGCCCCCTTTGGTCATCATTACAGGCACACTTTTACAGCACAGCAGTACGTATACGACATACTGAAACCTGTTTGGCTACCGTTCTTTTTGCAATACCCTGGCCTTATTTTTCAGCAAGATAATGCCAGATCGCATACAGTACGTGTTGCTAAGAATTGTCTTACAGCTTTTCAAACTCTTCCTTGGCCAGCCAGATCTCTCTGCAATTAAGCATGTCTGGGAATGATGGGACGGTGACTGCATCAACCAGAGAATGTTGTTAACCTAGCCTGACAATTGGAGCAAATTTGGCAAGAAATACCGCAGGAGACCATCAGGGAGCTTTATCACTCTATGCCACATTGTGTGGCAGCTTGAATCCAGGTTAGAGGTGGGTCAACAACTTATTGTGCTCGTTATTTTGTAACTATGAAATAAATCATTCAATTTTTCGGAAATTTTAATCATTTTCTATTCTGTACATAATTTTCCTTTCAACCAATTTTTGTCTCCAACGGACAATTCCTTCTTAGTGTGTCGTTTTCTTTTGGTTATAGTGTATGTGTATATATATATGGAAGCCTATTATATTTTGATTAAAGAACAAACTAATGTTTCTGTAAGCATGTAAGATATATGAACTTTCCTTTAATAGCCAGATCCTTACAGAAAACTTAAAATTTAATTTTGTAAATTATAACATTCAGGACTCTTTAACAAATTTCATTTGTTCATTTGTTTGAAGGAATGTAACGTTAAAAAATGCTTTCATCATTTTTACTATTGAATTCAAATGAAATATAGAAACTTATCAGGATTTAAAATAAATGAAAAGGTCAAATCCTAGGCTAGTACAAGAAAATAAGTGGAATTCAGCCCAACCAAACATGATTTTTCAAATACATGGCTCACTCTGCCCAATAAAAAAATTCAATCTATGTAAAACTCATATATATCAGAAATTCTAAAATGTAGATCCACATGATACATATTAAAATACTTACCGTTGCTTCCAATGCTTTTGCAGCCTGTGCAGGAGTGAAACCCATGGAAACTATTGTAGCTGAAGCTGCTGAATTTGGTGTAAAATTCGGGTTATTTTTATTAGCACCAGGAAGATGAAAAGGATCCATAAAATCTGATGAGACAGAAACAAAGTTTTAGGCAATTCATAAACAAGAAATATGCCACTTGAACAAAATATAACATTAAAACTTTTAAATAAATTTAAAACAAAAAATTAACAAAAAAAAATACCAGGATCATTCATATGTTCCATAACCCAATTCATAGCAGAATCAATTCCTTCATTCTGAGTAAAATATAAGGCTTTCTTGCAGGCATCAAGAGGAAATCCCATATCAGACAACTGATACAGGAGAGCTTCATTATATTCAAATTCTAAATATTAAAAAAAAAAAAAAAAAAAAAATACAAAAGATTCATAAACAAGAAAAAAATACAATTAAGATAGAGATGGATAATAGCTTGTTATGATTAATTAGAATAATAAAATATTAAATGCTTATGCAAGAAATTATTTTAAAAATAACTCACAATTGTTTCTTTCATTTTATTTACTTCTAATGTTATCTGATAACCATTAGATGGCAAATATCAACCTCCAATAATTCTATATCATTACAGTTATTAAGATATTAAACAGAATTATAACATTTTTTTAATGTACATTTGATTGTCTTTCATTTAAAATAAAAGAAATGCAGAACAATAGGTCAACTTATTTGTATGATGACTTAACTCTGTAGATAAAAAAAAAAAAAACACCGAACTTATAGAACCATGAATGTCATATGAATATTTGCAGAATAAAAAATATATAATAAAATTGAAATTGGCTTAGCTAATCTCATTTTAACATGTACTAATTTCCTTCCCCCCTCCTCCTGTCAAATTCTTTAAAAAAAGTAGAATTATTCAAAATGGATATTAATAAGAGCAAAATAAGGGTACTTCCTAGCTTCAGGCTCTACAGCCACAATTACTTCAACTCCAAAAGAAAATTCTAGAACTCCAAAACATTTTTATTTTCACAAGCAAAACATTCTCAAGCACAAACATGCTGCCAATGTTGACAAAAAGAAAAAAAACAGACAATTCTGCCTTAAAAATAAATTATTGAATGTATTATAATCTCAACTTTTTGAACCTAACACTATGTATCCTTAATTTTATGCCTATGCATTTTTATTGATGCTGTTTTCTCAAAACAACATGTTAACACACGTTAATAACCTTCAACTGAAGAAACACAGGAAAAATATTTTTTACATTTCTAATATAAACAAAATTCTGATATAGAGTAGGATAATTACTATATTTCTAAGAGGAAAAAGTTTCCAAGGAAACTTACCTTTTTCTGTCGAAACAGCTTCAGGCAATTCTTCCTCCCCAGGTTGTATACCTTTCCCCCGAAGAGCTGATAGATCTAACTCATCTGGTACATCAAGTGAAACATCTAAAAAAATTTTAAAACAAGGTAATTACTACATTGAACATAATATTTTATTCTCTTCTGGACATGGAGGGGAAAAGGGGGGGGGGGGCTCTTCCTAAAATTTTTTGAAATAAACAAAAAAGGGTGGGGATGGGAATCAAAAGGCTTCTTTTACAATGTTTTCCTAAATGAAGGGGAAAAAAATGCATCTGAATGCAGATACATCAAGACACAACAAAAAATGACAATGGGAAAAACTATGAAAGTACAACTATAACATTTAATTTTAATTTAATTAATTTATTTATTTTGAAAAAAAAAAATGCACAATATATATATCAAATTACAAATAACTGTGCAAAAAATTAAGTAAAAACACAAATTGTGTATTTTTTAAAATTTGAATTATGCTTTTATCTTTCATTAATTTCATTTAAAAATTCAAAAATTCAGCATATTTTAATTGTTTTAAGCATTTCTGTTTTCCCCCCTTTTATTTTATGACAATTATGTGATTATGGTTCGACCTCATTTACACCTTTTTTTTAATACACCCAGGGGATAATAGCCTTTTTGTTGCTATAAATCCTTTAAAATAATTTGATGCATTTATAAATTTCTTCCTGTATCAAAAGTTTTCATATACTTCTAAGGAAAAAATACAATATGTTTGATTAAACAATTACACACAAAATAATAAAAACATTCAAATTCATTCCAATATAATTTATTGTGAGAGATATTATAGTGTAATTCTTTCCCATGTTTCAATATTTTGAAATAATATAGTGCATAGAGTATAAAACACTCATTAATAATTAGATTAACCCAATAAGGCACATATATCCAAGTATATTTAAAATTAACTTCAAAAGGTATATAAACCAAGGGAAGGCATACATGAGGTCAATAAGAGCTGTATTCCAGACTTTCATATATTATAAAGAGCCACACCAAAATAACAAAGGATTATAGATACAATTTCAAATTTAATTAATTTAATATGGTTATATGTTCTACACATGGCTTATATACTGATTTAAGTATACACACATAAGAAAATATAATTAAGAGAAAGGAAATAAAAACATTATTCAAAATTTTAATAATAAAAATAAAATATAACAAATGAATTAATAAAAAGTATAACATTTAATGAAGACTTTTGGTCAAATCTCTTCAAAAAATTTAAAAAAGCCATTAACAGCAATTTTGTCCAATGACTGAACAACATTTTGACTTGACAAACTTCAATGTCAGAGTACAAAGAATGATAGTAATTTGTTGTACCAAAAATTGAAATTAGACGGTGAGCAACTTTTCTATAGTAAATATATTTTGATTCTAACACAAGTCTTCAAAATAATTCAGTCATAGAAGTAGATTTGTGCTGCCGTTCAATGTTTAATCCTCTTGCATCTAGCAAAGCCCCAATCACCCAGCTGCTTTTTCAACAAATATTATTTTAAATATTGGAAATTCATCTTCAATAACATCACAAAACATGTAAATGTAGATTTTTTTAATCTAAATCTGCCAGCAATTTTTTCAAGTTTTCCCTGTTTTCGTCTGACTTCAATAATAATATTTGATTTTTATACTTGCAGAAATAATTTAATATTTTGTTCTTAAGATTGTACACAAAAAGATGACATTTAGTTTTAAAATTAAATACAGTTAGTGACAAATCAATACTTTTTTTCCCCTTCTTTTTCTTGTGAAGCCAAAAATCAAGTTTGCAAAAGTTCTGGCATGTTTGTAAGAAGTGTAAGTCACAAAGCCAAGTTTTGCATTCTGATTTAGTTTTCTTTCCTTAATGTTATGATGATAGAATGAAAGAGTTCTATAATATGGATCAAAGTATTATAAAGTTGATAGTCATCTCTCAACACATTATAGGAATAAACCACACTAAGCAATTCAACTTTAGCATCATTCACTCTCAACTAATCTTAAAATTCTTAAATTGGCAACGTGTTTTGGCATTTATTCTGATAAATTCCTGATCTTCAAAACAGTCTATTGCTTATATTCATAACTATGAAATTGAATTTTAGGATTATTGTTTAAAAGACCAATAAGACTTTGTGTTTCTCTATCAAGGTAGTCTGTCAGTCAACACTTACAAATTTGTTACACAAAGCAATTCAAATTTGTTAATTATTAATACAACCACATATCTAATATTAAAAATATAAGTTGTTTTGATAAGAGATATTAAGTGTAAAATTTTATCCTTCATATTTATTCAGGAACCCATAAGTTCCCAGAATAACGCTGCCTAGGCAGTGCTAGTGCAATACACATTTCTCCAGCTAAGAGCGTGTAATGCAATTCTTTGCGAGATCAGTAGAGCCTATGATATCATTCTGAAAAGTTTTGCATGCATGTAGTAAATTTTTTCGACACAGTAACTTTACTCCCTCATTTTGCTTCTGCTAGGGAAAAACACTTCAGAAACTGTTGCAATAATAATAACAGCATATAAAGATGATGTTTTGGGAAAATCTCAAGTATACAAGTGATTTCAGTTAAAAAAAAATGATCACATGTTGATTGATGACAAACCTTCTTCTACATGTCTATCAAATATCAGAACAGAAGAAAATGTTGTGAAAATTCACGAACTTTTATGCTTAAAGACTATTTAATATGTGGTGGAAATTAAGTGGATTGTTTTGGAGTTCAGTTCAAAAAATTGTAATTTACAAACCTAAGTTTGAAAAGCTTGATTGCAGAATAGTTTTGCTGCAAAAGTAATTTTTTTAATCTCATATTAAGTTAAATATGCATATGTAAAGATAACAGAGTTGCCAAAAACATTCATTTATATCTTAAAAAACATAAGATCTTTCCATTTATACTTTCTTTTTCAAGCTTTTATCTTGCAAAATAAAATTTAAATAATCAACAAGGATGGGAAACTTTACCCTAATGTATCACTATTAATTCTACCGCTATTTATATTTATCAAAGTGAAAAAATTTACCCAATTTTTTTGGAACCCAATCATCTCCAATTGTAAACTTCTTCAAATGCAACATTAAGTAATCAGGAAATGTATGCAATCTTGTGGCTCTGAAAAATCAAATTAATAACTATAATCGAAAGATACAGAACAACATTTCAAATAACATTAAAATAATTCCCATATAATTGTTAACATTCTAGAATGAAAAAAATTAATATAAAGTGAGTATCAATTTTGAAAATAAGATTACTGTACATACGAAAAGAAAAAAAAACATTTAACATCAGTATTTAATATTTTAAGTAGAAAAGATTTATAATTATCTTCAAAATTGAAAATACAAAACAAGTAATTCAGAAAAAATTAAGAGAAATATACATAGGAGAAAAAAAAAGTAATTTGATTATATATATGATACTTAAAGTAGATGAGATTTATGATTATCTTTAAAACAATAATTAAAATTACATATTTTAAAGGAAAGTATCCAGGATAATATTGGAATAAGATGCAAATAAACTACTATAGAAAAATTACAACTATAAATTTTAAATAAATCAGATTAAAAAATTCTCTTTAATGCAGTAGTTACAAGAGATTCATATTTGTATACAAATGAGGCAGGAAGTAAAAATCAAAGAACAAGAAAGTGCATTCGAAGTAAATATACTTAATAATAAAGATGACTATAATAAAATGTTAAACCCACAATTTATTGTTGTGAAATATGAAATTCATTTCAGGAAATATTTAAAGGAATATTAAAATAAATGTTATTCTAATTACATGAGTTAAATTTATAATATATTTATTTTTTACATTTATATGAATCATTAACAAGATTGTTTACTTTTTTAGGAATAAATTGTTTGAAATTTCAAAAATACTACATTTTTTTAAAAATTCAACATCAAAATATCAAGTTAAAAATACAGTGAAACTATTCAATCATATAACGTTACATATTCTCACTTAATAGCCTTACTCCTTTCTGCTTATATATACTGGGATCTGCATACAATTTCAATATATTTTTATTCTAATAATTCACTTTCTAGTATAGTACTATTACAAGTGGAATGGTTACAGTTACTATATGCAAGCACATAGAAATCAAAGTTAACATGATTAATTTCATACCTGAGTTATAAAATTAAATATTAAAGTTCTATTAATTAGTCTACAGGATATAATTTATTACTCAGTTTTAAAAATACACTTAGTTCTTCTCAAATTGACATCTGTCTGTATTTCTCTTGCATGCACTGCAAAATTACCTAAAATGTTAATTTGCAGAAGATGAAGACTATGAAAATTCTTAGAAATTTAAATCTCTAAAAAGGAAAGTGAATTACTACTTAAACAGAAATTAATAACATTTTTAGGAAGATAGTTTTTTGAAAATTATTGTGCTTACTTATACGCAGTTGATTTTGCATTTATTGCAGTACTGTAAAAATCATCAACTAATTCCAAAGATGAAAAACAGTCTAGACAAGCTTGAAGAGATATTCGAGGTCTAACAATTTCATCTGGCTTCCTTAAAAGAAACAATACTTCTGTATAAAATATTTTAGTCCAAGAGATTTTATATCTAAGAAAAAGTAGACATTCATGAAACTTACAATCGGTCTCCTCTTGCTAATATCTCAGCTTTTTTAATTTCAAATGCATCTAGTTCCTCTACAAAAACAAAATATTATTCATTTAAATAAAAAATAATAATAATAAACAAAATACAGAAATGAATGTTTAGAATATTTGCCAACTGAATATCAAAAATTAAAATTTTTAAAAAATTTTTGTAGAGTGCATTTAGAAAAAAATTACTCAATATACAGGAAACATAAATTTAATGAATGCTATACTTCATAATTGAATTACTTAACCAATTTTCCAGAGAATTTAAAACTGGAGAGAATAGAGGGCACTATGCACCATGCAAGATTCTTCCTTAGATCAAACTCAGATATGTTACTGCTCTGCTCAGAGAATGAAGAAGTAAAATGTTTAGAAATTTAATAGTGAAAATATTACATAACTCTCTTCATAATTTGTTATATATATATATATATATATAAATGTGTATGACATCATAGAAATAAATTAACTTCGTGATTCTAACAAATTTGTTCATGAGTGAAGTTTAAATTGGCTTTAAATCAAGAACTGAAATATGAAAGCTGATTGTCTGACAGGTAAGCGAAATTTCCTTACTTGTGAATTGTGAATTCAAGTTCACATATGCTTATATGCATCACAAATTACATATACTTGTAGAGAAAAAACTTATTTAAGCTAAAAGAAACAAATAATCTTTATATTGTTAAAAAAATTATTATACAGAAAATAATTAATTTTAACCAACTTTTAATATTTTTCCAAAAACTTTATTTTTCCTTTCAAATAAAATTATAAATTTTTATTTAACCTATTACACTATATCAGATTCATAAGGAAATTTTTTAAAAAATGTATGTTTTCGAGCTTGTTTAAAAAAAAAACAAATAAGTGGAAGGAATAAATGTTAAAACTGTATCATACCTTTATTTGTAGCAGCATCCAAAGGTATTGGAAGTGATAACAGGTAGTCAGTTCTAGTTGTATATTTTACTTTTTTAGATGTGGAGCATTGTATACGTTCTTCTACTTCAAACTTTAGGGAATCTGCTGGATTTTCCCTGCCTCGAGAATGTCGCTAAATTTGAAAGATAATTTCAATATATAAGTTGATACACTAATTATACACACAAGCAATAATATTGAATGAACATAACAGTTCATGTACCATTTGAACTACCACTCAATATTCAAATACTTCATCTGTTGCAACCATTAATTTAATACAAAAGAAATCAAATAAAAGACTTTTAGAAAGATAAAAGACTTTACTATCTAAAAATATTTAAAATGCATCAATGTTTCCCTCTTTCTCTTTTTTTAATAATAATAGTCTAATAACTAGAAAAAAGAACTTTTTTTTTGTAGGGGAGGTGCTTTGTCCCTTGCAACATTTTCTTCCCAGGCATTTCTAAATAATTAAAGTCAAATGTTTGATTATGAACAAAATTAAACAATTTTGTTTCATTAACTCAATCAATAATGATAATTAAGCAAAAAAAAAAATTTATGTTAGAAACAACATTGTTTTAGATCTACTTGTGGGATATTGACTTAGAGCACAAATTTCATATCACTGTTACATGATTAGAATGACATTCAGATGATACCAAATTCTTTTAACTTTTATGCCACACAATGAGAAGAATATAAAATCAAGTTGAATTTAACATAGATCTTAACACTTTTAAGAATGTTGTTAATCATAATATTCTAAATGATAGTGATAAGAGAAATCATTGAAATGTAAGATTTTTATTTGCAGATAAATAGTAAAGTTATTAATCATAACTACTCAGCCATAAAAGTGAATGTTTCAATTATTATTTATAAGCCACAAATTCAACATTTATGTAGAAATTCTCAACAGTTGTCTATATTATTTACTTTCTCCCCAATTGAATATTTATCTTCCATTATTTTTATTTTTTTGACTCATTTTCCATAACATATGTATATCTATCTATATGATAGCTATAGAATTTTTAACTTACTTCCCAAACACAAATTTTTTTTTTTTCAATAAATATTACCTCTAAGACACTAATAAGATGTAAAAAGAATTCTTGAGCATCTTGCTGCCTTTTAGTTGAAAATTCTGGATGTCCCTGGCCTATAAGATTCTTGAACATGCGAGGTTTTATTCCAGGAAGTTCCTATTATGACCAGGAAGAAAATATAAAAATAAAATATTGCATACCTAATAAATAATGACTTTCATTCTTACAACACATTGCTTCGAGGATATTTTTATAAAATTTTATAACATTCCAATTCACATAATGTAAGATATACAATGATTAACTAAAAATTGTAAATGAGTAATTGGCAAGTATATTTGTAGGATTTTAAGATTCATTCACTCATTTCAAATACAAATTCAAGACATTATATTATACTTATTACAAACAGAATATATAGATATAAAGTATAGTGTATGATATATAATAAAAGTACTCATAAAACTATATATATATATATATATAACCTAACCATAAATTACTAAAATGCTACATGTATATATAGAGAAATAGAAATATCAGACAAATATTTGTTGCACTAATTTAATTCTAGCAACAAATGAGTATTTCTCTAAAATTTTATTATTCAAATTGCAGATATTAAGAAGATAAATTACTGGAACAGGTTCTTGAGGATCTTTCACATTCTCAGGAGGTTTAGAATATTCTCCACTCCACAAACCATAGGCAAGTTTAGCCCTGCAACAAAAAACAGATAGCTGTGAACTATTTTCAATAAATGTCATTCAATATTTTCATTCCTACTCTGAAAAAAAAAGAGCAAAAAACCAATTTTCTCACACTTCCATTGAATAATTATATTCAAAAACAAATGTGACATTACTTACAAGAAAATGAGAATATTTTTTCCATAAAATTATCAAAACAATACTTAAAATATAATAGCATCCTTGTTGGTGTCAACACATATTTGTTGGCGAATTAAGCTTCGTCAATTGTGCAAATATGCCAAAAAAAGTTTGCCAACAGATGAAAATGTTCATTTTGCTTTTGCCATTCTTGAAATATGTATAACTTTCATTTGTAGCAGGACAGTCCCATGGAAAGGCTATAATAAACTGTGATTATACACTTAAACAAGTTGTATAGTTGTGAATTTAAACCAATAAATATATAAAGATAATACAAAATCTATTCAATAATTAATAAATAGACACAAATACTTACATTTGTACATTGATATTTCTTGGTGCATCAAGTATGAATTCATTAAATATGTTATCACATTTTTCATAATAACTGCAAAATAAAATTGCAAATATATAAACTCAGAAGGGGAATTAAAAAAAAAAACAAATATTTCAAAAATCTTCAGAAAAATTACAAATATCTCAAAATTAAAGTAATAAAAACTTATTCATGCAATTATTTGAATATACATAAATTAAAAAAGAAATTTCAAAACAAATAAAAGTTAAAAGAAAAAATTCAATTTTAAAATTAAGACAAAAGAAATAGTACTAACCATTTTCGGAAATCGGGTATATTGAAAAGCACTTGCATCACAGAATTGAGGTAGCAGGAATTTCCTAAATTTTCTAAGCCTGTATAACCTGGACCATACAAAGGAACTAATTTTGTACCTGATTCTTGAATAATAGCCCATTCTCCAATGCGTTGATTGAGATCTATTTCTAATTCCACCATTGATTTATCAGTCTAAAATTGGAGAAGGAATAATAATCCACAGAAATAGCACATATTGATCATATAATAATAAATTTTCCTATTATCACAGTCACATAAATTTGTTAATTTTAGATTAAAAGATAAATAAGACTATATCATTATCTTGAACAATACAATTTCACACCACAGGAAATTTAATACTTACAACATTTTAATATGTGAAAGCCTCAATTATTGGTGCTTTCACATATTAACTTACTTTCTAAATGATAAACACCAAAAAACTCATATTTATATTAAATTTATAATAATAATAAAAACTAAATTTTCAACCCTTAGATTAATTTCAAAATTTATACAGTATTTAAACATAATTACCTTCTGTAAATCCTTAATATTAATTCCAAAATGGGCCAAATGCTGGGGAAGATTAGGATCTATTACCATATTATCCTCATCATAAGAATAAACATCTAAAAAATGTAAATATAAAAATGTACTTAAATTTTTGCATAATTTGATATTTTAATAACTCAAATAACAAGAGCTAAAAATAAATATGGTTATCCTAAGATTCATATAAAAATTTGCAGCTCACATAATCAAGAGCTACATTAGAACTTATAAATATATGTATTCATAGAGATAAAAAGAAAATATTTTTTTAAAAAGAAATAAAGAATTTTTTTTTTTTTTTTTTTGTCATTTAGGTTACACTGAATGGGACTTTTTCCTTAATGCAATATGTAGAAATTAGCTTATTAATATTTTTATATTAAATATAAGAATTAGTTTATTATGGTTTTATTTTTACAGTAGCTCCAAATGCAATTTAAAAATTGTACAGAATGAAAGTGATTGCTTATTGACCTAGCTCTAAAGAAGCAACACAAGGGTTATTGGCGATGGACCTCGCAATTTTGAGTCTCTATTAATGATCAAGCCTTGAGGATGACACCTGAGTCGGCACCTTCCTCTCTGAATTTCCACACCATGCCAACTGAAGGACTTGAGACCTCGACCAGATTTACGGTGCATCAGCCCCACTACACGGAGGTTCATTAGTGACAACAAGTTCAAACCCATGACTCAACGAAAACAGAGCCAGTCGCAAATTTGCAACTATGACTACTAGACTACTGCTGTACAGAATGAAATCTATACTAAATTATTTGAGCAAAAGAAGCATATTTTCAATATTAAATATTCTAATTTTTGGAACTCAAACAACCATATTTTATATAAGATGTATCTTTTATTAATGGGAAATTCCAAAAAAGATGTATTAATTTATGAACAGCAAGGAATTTCTAAAGAAATAAATTTAATTTACTCAAGATTTACTCACATGGCTAAAAGTTTTCTTGAATTAATCATAAGGAGAACATGTTTCATTATTTCAAAAAGATGAAAGATAAAATAATTTAGATAAAAGAAATGAAAATAAGTGAACCTTTTTAGCAACTTTTTTTTACAATATCTTTCAATATTTATAACTTATTCTTTCCAATTTTAAAAACACTTTTTAAAAATAAAATTGAGAAAAAAAATTATTTTTTTCTTTTGAATATATATCATACATATATAAACGTTTACTTTAGACAAAAATCAGAAAAATATTTAAAATCTGAAGTTAGCAAGTTTAGAAAAATTAAAAATATGAAAAGTTTTTATCAGTTTGTGTAAGTGTTTAAAGTACAAAAAAAAAAATGTACTGGATATATAAGAAATTTAATAGATGCAAGAAGAACATTCTCTTTTGCTTTGTACAAGCCTTTTAAAATTCTGTTGAGATTTTTTAAATTTTAATCGTTTCGGTTTCTCAAAAGTTTTCAACTATTAATTCTGATTGGCTACTTTATTTTTCTATCGAACCAGCAACCATTTTTATACATCAATGGCATGATTTCTATACTACATGCCACCTTTTATAACATCACTAAGTTAAATTTTATGCATATAAACACATCTCTTTCAATTCATCTTAAAATTCATTCTCATTTCATAAAAACAGTTCCCGAGCTATTGTGAATGAAGTACTAGGAAATAATTTCTAATATGAATTAACAAAAATTCCACTTATTACTACTATCAATCAGCCATCAAACTATTTTCTCAAAGGACATATCCAAGGAATTTAATAACAATCCAATTTAACATGCAATAATCATTTTAAACAGTCAAAATATATCACTTTACCAAAACAGCACTTGTTTCACATATATTGTTCATTTCCATAGAAAAGGGTAATATCTTTAATACAAAGCTATGCAAGACCTTATTTTGTCTTAATTTTCTCATACTGTGATTTTCATGATTAAAAGAGTTAATTTAGGAGTAATGGTGCCTTTCCTAAGTCATTTGTGTACCTATTAGGACTTCACATACTTCCAAGGTATGCACATCATAATTTGAGAACTATTGACAATAAACATTAAATTTTCACTGCCTCCCTTAAAGGAATGCCTTTTGTGTAAATATCTTTATATATATTTCAAAGTTTGTAGTGAAGTTACAATGCTAAGTAAATGATATATGTTTAAGTAGCTGAAATTTCTATACATATTTTTTTTTTTTTTAAAAAAAAAAAGATAATTTTGAACACTTACCAGATGCATCAGAAGTTATAGTACCCAACTTCACTACAAGAGGATATTTTGTCTTCTCATAGTGTTCAACAGCATGGTTATTTCCTCCTTGGCCATTAAAATATTTCCGTCCACAATGGATAGCACCATCTGTTAAATTAAGCCACAGGTTTTCTTTTAAACCACAAACCTGACACTGCCAGTCTTTAGGAGGAATTTTTACACCATTATCAAGTTGAACTAAAGTATCTGCATGCCTTAAAAATAAAAATAAATTTCTAAATAAGTAACATTTCAAAAATATTAGAGAATCACAATTTTATTGCAAATCACGATTTCCATTAATCATCACTATTTGAAAGGCTTATGTATCTTTGAAGCTACTGTCAATTTTTTAAATAAATTTTTTAAAATTACTATATTTAAATGAAATTTTGCTTATTTACATTAATTTTATATTTAAAACATTTAATTTAACAAATGCTTATTGCTCAATATTTCACACTTGCACTGAATACTTCAGATAATTGGTAATGAAAATCTCATTTTTATTCTTAAACTGAAAATATAAATTTTTTGACTAGAAAATCGTGCAGTCATCATTATGAAAATTTATCAACAATTGATGTATCAACAAAGTTTTCTCGATTTTTTAAACTTTTCCCATTACATTTGATTTAACTGAATTGAAACTTTTTTTTTTTAACTACAGTTATTTCACTTACTTAGTAACTTCTCTCTGCATTCCATCCCAAGTCCCTGCCAAAGCATCTGCTTCTTCCTGAATGCTAGCAGCATCAATTTCAAGAATAGAACCAATGCTAAGTTGGACCTAATATTTTCAAATAAATAAATAAAACAAAATTTTTGCAACTATATTTATAGATAAATATGACATCCTAACATATTAATACAAAAAATTAAAACATAAGTTTTAAATTTATCTAACTCACAGATTCTGGTAGATCAGGACAGGGCAATGAAATAACACGTAATTCTGGCATAAGAACAATACTATTGTGATCCTCATATTCATATTTTTTACCACCTACGTTAAAGCCCCCTTCTAAACCTGAAATACAATTTGATCAATGTCAATTCATATTACAAAGGAAAATCATAAATAACATTCTGGTACCAGTTGTCATAATATGTGGCTTAACAGTTAAAAAAAACCTAAAAGAAATGCATATCAATCAGTAAATAATTGTTCTTAAAAAGAGAGTTCCATAAAAGAGAAATTAGAAACAAAGTAACCAGCAGAATAAGAACTTGAAAGTAATGATGAGATAAATAGAATCACTCATTTTTTAAGTAAAAAAACTTAAATGTTCATCAAGTAGCTATAAAGCACTTTGTGAACATAGATATAAAACTTGCATCAATATCAATTCCAAATTATATTCATTTTATTTGAATTGCTATTTATAATGAGTTAACATAAAACATTTAAAATTAACATTAAATCTATTGGATGTAAAAAAAAAAAATCTTATTTACTAAGAATAAGAGAAGATAGATAAATGAAAATTTTTCAAACTGAGCACACCTGAATAGAATAATTACATATGAATTTTTCAGTGATATTTAAACATCCATAAACACCAGTAAATTGAACTACGATGACACATTATGTAACTACCATACTCTGAAAAAATTAATTTTAATAATTTGTGGTGTCCCTCTTTAGAACACTTGGAATTCTCATTATGCCATGGAGTGGCAAGAACCATTTGCACACTCTCACCTTTCTATTGAGTTGGCATTCCAGAACAATTAATTTCTGTATACACACAATAATGCAATTTGCAAGTATTCTGCATGTGCACTGCAGTATTAGTATTTATACTTGTGCAGTTATCGGAAGAGCACACACGTAACAAAAGCACCAGCAACAACAGCAGAAGAGGATACTAAGAGTACTTCTTACCTTACCTATCTGCATGTCGTCCTGATGATTCCGTTTATTGTCCTATTCCTCTACTGGACCTGCATGGACTCGCTTCTTTCCAATGGCGCCCAGACCAGCTTAGTTCAACCTGGACCAATAGAATACATCTTGCAATTGTCCAAGAGGGCACCTGACAGTTATTCTTCATCACTATGTTCAAGTCTGACATAACGTTGCGAGATAATCCGTATAAACTTTTTGTGCCATAATGATATTCTTATTTCAATGTTTTATTTTTGACAAAATCTATTTTAAATATTGAGCTGTCCTAGGTTTTTGCAACTTTCTAATCCGAGTTAACTGAAGGTGATATGTGCATTCAATCACCCTTTCAAATTGCTCTAGAAACTTATAACAATTTTACTTTTTCAATTTTTTTAAAACCTGTACAGTTTCCTTTTTTCAGTATTTGATTGAATGAATAATTTTTTAAAAAAATAATAAATAAACTTCTAAACATTGATTACAAATTTCAATTAGAATTCATTAAAATGTTATTTTTTTCTCCTCCACAGGCTGCATAATTAAAGATATTCTGTTAATACAATTTGACACTTTTTTTTTCAATCAAACAACCCTTTAATGAAAAACTTACCAATAGCTAATTTAGTTGGGGTGCTGGTAGGGACATCTTGTCCTTCAACCTATAAGAGAAATAAATCTATACTTAGAAATTAACCATAAATAATATTATAGAACTACTACATCTAATTTTTATACTAAAAGCTGCCAAAATTAGTCTCAAATTATGTTAATTGATTGCAATTTATAAAATTTTCAATAAATTATAAAACTATATTAGTAATTGGAAATTATTACAAAAATTAAGTAAATCAAAATGTACACTTAATATTGATTTAAAATAACTAATTATTGTATGATACTTGAAATTTATATTAATATATTATAAAGTCTATTTGCACATAATTAATTTTTCATATGTATTGACATCATCTATTTAATTGTAATAAAGTCATACACCAATGAAATAAAAATTTTATATAATACACATCTTAATTAACTGAATTTAACAATAATAATTCTGAATTATTTACTCATAACATTTAAAAACAATGAACTTGAAAAAAAAATCCTTACAAAAACATCTAAGTCACCATGCACACTGGAATCAAATTAGATATTCATACAATATTAAAAAATTAACTAGTATTTTATAATTTTAAAAAACTACATCTAATTCCTTCATTACATGGTGCTTGCAAAAAGAGCATCCAAATTTTCAACAGCTATTATTAAAGAACTAAAGAAGTTACATACTTTTTTCGAAAAATTAAATTACAAATAACACTTTAAAGTTTATAAATTATAAATACTCAATGTAATCATCAACAGATACACAAGTGATATCCAATCAAAAATCAAACTCATCCCACTCTTATCCACTGCAAATTTCATGTTACAGTTTGAATGGCTGCAATTATTATGGTTTTCATTTCGTCAATATTCATTTTCAATGGTTGCAAGATCACTTTTAAGTAGCACAAAGAAAAAAAAATCACAGCGAGTTAAATCAGAACTTCTTGTGGGACACTGAGTAAGAGCAAGGTCATCCTCAGCTCAGGCACCAATACACCATGGCGGTGATCTATTCATGTGTGTTAGGTGGGAGTCACATCAAACATTAATAATTTTATGAATTTTAGAACATAATCTTTAATTAAATTTGTTAAAAAGTAATAATTCCTACAGTTCTGTAATAGTAACTGTTCAAAGTTGGGATATTTTTTTGAAAACATTCTGTATAAACAAAGAAAAAATTACACAAATACTATAACATTCATAGAAACTAAGCCAGAAAACATCAATCTTATGAAAGAAAATTAAGACAAAAATATGGATACATTAAACAAATTATTAAAGGCTGAAACAATTGTGAAAAATACCTCTTTGAATATATGTAACATTTATTATAAAAAGATGACTTTTTAATATACCTGAATTACATGCCTGCAAATGTCGCCAAGTTTCATTGGCGTCAAAGGAGTCCAGCCCACTTGTCTACTTTTAGCCTAACAAGGAAAAAAAGCACATTCCGCGTACAGTTGTGCAGCAAGGAAAATACAAATGCAACCCAATTCAGCAAGATCTCATAAGTTCTATCAGTGTTATACATACAAATATAATTATTAATTCCTCCACAGAATGAACTATAACTCAATGAAACAAATCTTAATAATACACTGAGCAGCCAATTTATTAGGAGTACATGACAATTTTATGCATACCAAATTTATAGAAATTAATCTTTTAAACAGAAAATTACATCCCAATATTAGACTTGTGGTTATTAGCTATTGCATATTCAAATAGATAAAAAGATTGTGAAGCATGTTTACCCAAATGGAAAGGAAAAATATTGATTTAAAATTAATTATAATCAGAAAATGATTAAAATGATCTTAAACAGAATACAGCTTCCCATTCCATTATGTAAGATCTAGAATAGGATAGAAATTTGAAAGTTTTACAGTTAGCAACTTATAAAATTGGGTGGTTCCCAGCCAACAAGACTAAGACAGCAAATCCCTCGATGAAAAGTATAATGAAATTTATTCTAATAATATAGCCCTTTTCCAACTTAATATTCTTTTATAAATCTCACTATTCAAATTAAAAAGATCACCATAAAAATGTTTAGCACTTAAACAACATTGCCTCCATTGATATATAGCTTAATAGGTTTCGTCTGGGATATATATTAATTTCTGTCAAATTATATAAGATTAGGATCCTGGCAACTCATATTGGAGCTAGAGCACATTAGAAACTAGAGAATAGGACTAACTACACATTAGAGACTTAGATAATTATAATTATTGAACCATTTGTTTTATTAGATAATTTAAGAGTTGAGGAAAATATATTTTACTTTTCAATGTATGAAGAATCAGGAATATAAATGCATTATTTTCAAGAAACAGAAAATTGAATACAATCAGCCACAAAAATAGATTTCGCTGCTTTAAATTTATATTGAACAAATACTTATATGAACAAGTCAGGATTTTTTATGGAATTTTTTCAGTTGTTAGGGCTCCTTAAACTGCTAGATTCCTAATAGCAATGATTTCAACCCAAATACTGAAATACATTTAATATTATTTTTATATAAAATGTGTATTTAAAATTTATGGGAATCCTGGTAAGTCGAAAGATAATCATTCCATGAAGCTGGCAATGAAAAGAACCTTCATGGAAGTGGGATCTTGATGACCATCTTTGATTTTCAACCCAAAATTATCACTAATGAGAGAAAATATCACAATCATTCTAAAATATGATTACGAGTTGATTGATTTTTTTATTAATGTTGCATTTAGAAGTGCATGAGGATATTGGTAACAGACCTAGTAATACTGAATCAAAGCCAAGAGATAAGGCAATGGCTAATTTAAAACCCACTCTTTAAACTTCTACACTTGACAGATATTATGTGCATCAGCTCAAAACTTGACTGAAACAACAACTCTTAGCTCATGAGCAGTTGGTTAATGGGGTCACCATAATTATCAGTCCAATACAACCACAGTTGGGTAACTATTAATTAATATTCGACAAAACAATGTTTTATTCAGCATGATAAAAACATGAACCTCCAAAATTGTCCAACTTCAATTCAATTCAGAATTTATGGAATGAAATTAAAAGAAGCATAAAAAAAACCATTAAATTTTTGCAACTGGAAAGTAAAGAGAAAAGTATTTTTGAACTTCTCATAACACTTCCAAATACTATGTAAAGTCTTTGCTTATAAGAATTCCTAAGAATAAAATGTAAAGTTAGGCCAACAATACAAGATTATCATTGATTTAAAATGATCATTAATAATTGCCACTCATGATATATTATTTTTATCCATCATCTTGAATGTTAAAATTCTACAAATTCATATTAATTTAGTAATGTAATTTTAAAAGAAAATAAATTTGAGGAAGTCACAAAGAACTATTCAGTTACATATTCAGGAAAATTATTAAAACTATGATGTCCAAAACAAACATGACATCAATAAGAGAAATCAACATATATATAATAATAATTTAACTTCATTTTAACTTTAAAATACAACAATCACAACTGAAAGCTAAAAGAATATTTAAAAAAAAGCATCTTTGTCATAAAAACAACCCATATGCTGTAAATTCTAAACTCAGTAAATAAGAATAAAGATACAGAAATGAATAACAAAGTCAAACAACAAAAAAAAAAAAAAACATTTCCACAATTGCAACAATGCGAAAGGCACAAACAAACACTCCATATGTGAGGTTTGAAACAATCACTAAAATGTAGAAAGCAAGTTTAAAAGAACTTTAAAAAAAATTTGGAATTTACAAGATGAAATGCATTTGTAAATTCAATAATGACTTAGACCAAGAAACTAAGATTACCTAATATTTAAAAAAATAATTGAACTTTAATTCATATATTTCATTGAAATCTTAAAAAATTTGAATAAAAAATGCTTAGACAATTTTATTAATATGAATTAGTGTTATATTCATTACCTTATCTTGAATTTAGATGGTCTGTATTTTTTATACAAATCTATACCTTAGAAGCTATTCTCGTGAAACTTGCTTTACAGGTAGTTTTTAACATAACACTAAGGCCCATGTAGAAGCGATGATTCATCGGCTCAAAAACTTCACATTGACATATGGCATGGATAGTGAATTGTCAACTAAGGTGACTTAAGGAAATGACAACCTTATCATCTAACTGTGGTTCAAAATTACAAGGCATGTTGGAAGTCGTCGGTGTACTTCGGAGTCAAGTAGAAATGGACAATCAAACATTCAATACAACAGCACAAGAAAGACAACTAAATCAATTTAAAGGGTTTTTTTTTTAAAAAAAAAAATACTTTTGATCTTCCAAAATATAAAATTTCCAAAAAGGAGGCTTTTAAGGCCATAAGTTAATTTCCTTTTCAATATAACAACATTTTTACTATAGAATTGCAAGGGGCATAAAATGAATCAATTCAACTAAACACCCCTCCTTTTTTTGCAAAAGGAATTAGTGATCATGTAAAAAACTTTTTATACAAAAGATAACAGATCAAATTTTATTAGAGAATTTCTTTCAAGAATTAACTGACAAAATAGATCAGAAAGGAAGATAGATTAATTGCTATGTCAGGAAATATGTGCTCAACAAATTCCAAAATAACGTTCACAAATGCAAGATTTAGAAATATTATCAATAAAAATTGAAACTTGCAATATTTCCTTCTACATCAGTAATATAAATGCTCCACATAGGGACTTAATAAAATCCTTTCTGAAATCACTATCGTACTCTGTCTTCATTTTGGCAATTTTGATTTTCATCATTCTATGAGGCGATCTGATCACACTTCTAAATAGCAGTAATTTTCAAAAATATTATAGGATTCTAATTTTGCTCTTCTCAATATGATTATCCATACACATAGATGAACAGAAGTTAATACTTCTCTTAAACAGATTTAACACGTTTCTCTCTCTCTCTTTTTCTATAGATTATACAAGTTGTTACATACTTGTACTAGACTATTTCTTTGAGAATAAATATTGATTAATTATAATGGAATTATCTTTACTTAAACATAAACAGCTTACAAGTAAACAGTGATTAAACATTAACATGATAAAACATGATACAATCCAGAAGATAAAATTGAAAACCTCACTAATACTATTTCTACCAATTATTGAAAACACTAAAGATTGAAGAAACATGACCTCAAACAAATCATACACAACATGGTGAAATAGCATTTATATCAATTTTTACAGATTAAAAAAAACATACTGAACTAGAATTACAAATAATTATGATTGGATTACAGGAGAATACAAATATATGTTACATAACTAACCCAAGAGTAATAACCTTCAGAAAATATCAAATAATAACTACAAAGAAGTAATGAACAAACTCTAATACAATAACACAGGGGTAGGCAATTGTTTTGGCTGGGGGGGCCATATGTAAGCGGATGCTGGCGGCTGGCCACAAATTTTAAAAAGATTGCATTCATTTGTTAACCTTGAATTTCAGAAAAGAAGTAAATTGTACCATAAAAATTGTGGCAGTTTTATTCATTTATTGTTACAATTTCATACTATCTATTGCTACAAGCACACATTTAATTTTAAAGTAAGTTTAATGAGACAAATGTATCCTATCACATATTTCTACGATTAATTCCCCCCCCCCCCAAAACAGAGTGAGATTGTTTGTTGATACTCTCATCACAGTCTGCAAATTCATGTCTGTCAAAAAGCATCTATATACGTAGAATGCCAGTCAAACAAAACAAATGGAATTTAATCTTATCTCAAGACTTTTATTTATCAAGGAAATTCAGAACTATCAATTTAATAGGAATAAAAAAAAAGATAAGATTTTTCTTTCAATTGACATAAATTAATTATAAAGAATAATAAAATGCAAAGCAGAACAACAAGAAGAAAATCTATTTCGACTTTACTGCTTAGCAAGAGGGTATATACAAAGAGGATGCACTTTGCTTCAGTTCATGCTTCCCTGCATAAGTTCTTGAGAATATCTGTGGGCTGGCAGGTGAATTTCATCTGTCGACGATAGTTGAATACAACCTGCAGATCGAAGTTTATTAGGATGTATCAAGAGTGAGTGAATGTAAAGGTTATTGGCACAAGAGCCAGATGTGGCTATGCTGCACCAAACAAGATTTAACTGTGGTAGAGCCGTGAAAAAATTGAAAAAAAGACAAAAATTGGTTGATAAAAAGGAGGGTTGAAAATAGAGAAGGATCGCTAGTGTGTGTGTGGGGGGGGGTGCATCAAGAGAATAAATACAAGTTTGACACAAAAGCTGAATCTAGCTTTTACGTCATTGCCAGAAAAGGAGTATTGCTACAACATTTACTCTTGATCTTTTTGAAAAATTTTCCTCATGAATACATATGTAGACCCAAATATAGAGAACATTTTCCTAACAAATTTATTTATACACGAAAGTTTTTAAAGAACTAATGTTGCAACATTAAATATTTCTTTCACAGTGTAATCTGATTGCATATCAAAAAGTTCAAGCTGTTACTACTCTGGTGCTGTATCAATATCTGCAGTGATGGAATAAGAGAGCAAATTGAATTTAGGCAATGTTTCTTCAACCAATATAATATATTGATATGAACTTAATTCAAAGAAATCATTTCAGGAGAATAATAGTCTTTTTTTTTTTTTTTTTTTTTCCATATCTCATACAGCCCTCTCAAATGGTTATACAAATCCCAAAGTAAATAAATCTTAATCAAAAGTAGTACAATAGTAGTGGATTTAAAACTACCCAACAGCTGATGTAACTAAGTGGTCATAGCAGCAAGCTCGCAACAAGATGAATTAACATCCAAATTCTTTTTGACATGTTGTGTAGAGGAGCTGATGCACATTAAATCTGTCAGAGTTCAAATGTTGGCAAGGGGATAAATGGACAATGGGTAGTCAACTGAAGCATTTACTTGTCAGCTGACCTTGGTTCAAAATTTCGAGGTTTCCTGGCTGTGCTTAAACCTTTATTATTCAGCAGAAATAGAATGGGGCACACACTCAATGCAACAGGTAAAAACTGCTTAACATTTTAAGAAAGAAAGGCCTTTCTATATTTTTTTTATAGTTGAAAATTAAAATTTTTTGGATAACAGCAAAAAAAAAATACAAATGCTTTCAAAGCTCTTATTTTTTGCATCTGCCGAATTGATTCTGATCCAATTGTTTGATCAGCTATTATGAAATCTATATAACTTTGTACAATTTACAATCCACAAAAACAAAAAAAAGTAGGGTACAGATTAGCAAACATTTTGTTCTGCCATTTTTATTTAGTTTATATAAACACGAGGAACTTTTGACTACTCGATTGATCACTAAAAATTCAAATTTAATACAAATAAAACTAACTGCATTTATAGAAAAAATTCCTGGTTTTATACTTTATATAATTAATGTTTTATAATTCAATTTTATTACTGTGATTTAAAATAATAATTCATAAAGATGATAATGCTTTTTTAAAGATATTTAAATGTTAAGAAACATTTTATCAAAAAACTTCTGAAACTCTAACAGGATCATGATTTTCTATATTTAATCTTGTCAAATTAAATACAACTCTCAAAAAATTTGATAAAAACTCATACCTAATTTCAACAACATTGGTACAGTTTGTTGACTTAAGAGGGAAATGATGAAAATTTATTGATTAAAATAATGAATTTTATTTTCAATGAGAATTAATATGAATCATATACTTAGATTAGCACTATTATATAATACATGTAAATGGCATATAAGGGCACTTTAAAGATAATGATGAGAAAATTACACTTCATTTGCAAAATACAATAAAAATTTATCTTAAAATTATTCGGTAAATGACCTTCTGACATCAAATGAAGACAATTTATAATCTAAACACTGTCATCAAAAGCTTTTCTTATGTAGAGTATTTGGACATGAATGATAATACATAATGCAAAAGAAAAATTGTGATAAAAAATCAAATTCTACAAATTCTTCAATCATGTGTAATGTTGGTAATTATTTTTTAAGGTAATTTTCAGTTATTCTGACAAAAGCCAAGTTGAATTATATAAACACAACAATGAAAATATGAGTACAAATTAGCCAAAAATAAAAAATCATAATTATTAATACTGAACTTTAACAATATGCTGATTTCATCAAAAAATCAAATCACTGATGTGAACATTCAAGAGCAATGAAAATCTGGTATTGGAGGTAATTTACAAAAACATTTCCTTTAAAATTTCAGTTTCAATAACCTTGAACAACATACATTTTTTCTGTAACACTGAATTTTAAAAAAAAAAAATGCAAAAAAAAAAAAAAAAAAAAAAAAAAAGTGATCAAATTTGCAAGCATATAACTCAGATATTCTGATTTTTAAACCTAAGTTGATTTATTAGAGGAAAATGTTGATAAATCAATAAAAGTAAAAAAATACAAAATAAATTCAATCAACCATGCATATCAGTAATATATATGAACATATAATAACGATTTATTACTAAACAAAGAGAAAAAGTTTTCTTACAATAGTATAAATATAAGGCATTGAAAAATCTTCCACACTTATAACTACCTCAAATAAAATTTGATGCTAGACTTACATAGAAAAAATTCTTTAATGAACAAAGTAAAAAAGAAAATACATATTAATTTTAAAATAAAAAGAAATGTTAGATTGCTGATTTTTTAAATAATTTAAATAAATATGATAAAAAAAAAAGTTTTTTTGCTTTAAAGTAAAAGGAAATATAAAAATGCTAGAAAATTCATTAAAAATTAAAAGAATGAATGTTCCAATGACTTTTTACCTAATCATGAACTAATATGAGGAATTAAATTTCAAATTGTATTTTTCAACCAAAAACATTTAAAGTACTTTTTACATTTAAAATTTACATAGAAAAATTACAATCAAACATACTTTAAAAACTGTTTTGAAGTTTAATTACAATGCTTTATGGCTAAATAAGGAAACAGAAGGGGGAAAGTCAACATGCTATTCCACATATAAGAAATTCAATTAACAAAACTAAACTAAAAAACTAGTTAATTCTGACTAAAAAATGATCATGCTTTGAAAATTTAAATATTTATTATATAAATCTTACCTCTCTTTTAAATCTCTTAAGGTGAAGAAACAGGGAATTAGATGTTTTGAAAAAATAAGCTTGCACATGTTTTTTACAAAATCCTAGGAATGTACTCATACAAACATACAAGCCACTGTCGGATTCCTATATGGAAAAAGAATACTATAAATTACTACTATTCACTGACAGAAAACATCAAAACAATAAAAATCTTTATACCATCAAGCATTTCATTTACATAATCCATAATTCATTAAAATTATTAAAGAGAAAAAGAAAAATAATGAAGTCAATAACCCTAATCTATCTTTCTTAAAATTTCTATCACTGCAATTAAAAACAAATCCCACAAAAGATACTTTTACTTGAAGAACTTTACTTACCCTGCAAAAAAAAAAAAACTTGCGAGTGTGCTTATACACATATTAAGTGCATACACAAGGTAAGAAACAAAATTCAGGGATTCGGCACAAAATTTCACCCAGAAAATAATTTCAAAATTTCTCTTTAACTTAGAAGATCATGTACTTTACCATGTTTGTAGTAAGATTTAAGAGAGAAAAAAAAGAATTAAAATTTTGAACATTGTCTCAATTTTTCTTTCATGTGTAGTATTGTGTGTGCACTGATACAGTGAAAAGTGAAAATTTCATCACACAAACAATTTTAACAGTTGTGTTTTTCTCTGTGCATTTCATGAAGCATGGCTTCGAGACGTAGCGAAAATTTGACAGGCTTCCATTACATATGTGACGAATACAGTGTAATTAAAAATTACATAAGGAGTATTACAGACAACTTTATCTTCTGTATTTTAGAATGAAACTCTGAAACAAGGACAAATCATGAGCTCCTCATAAAGTTTGTGTGTAGTGTTCAATGATCTATGTTTCTGGCTCAAAAGAAAAATTGCTTTACCATTTGGAATTCTTATGACATAGAGGGATCCAAAATATCCCTATGATGATTATTACTTTTGTTCCTGCCATATTCATGGGTATAACCAAAATCAAAAGCTAATTCCTTACCCAGATAAAATTCCATTGACCATACACCTTTGTTCTTCATGTACCTAATGTGCCAGTGCCTTTGCCCCCACATTAGATTCATAAGAAACTGGCCAGTCATCCCTTCAGTCTGTTGGAAATAAATTACTTAGATCCCGCCAGGAGGCGCCTTGTCTCGTGTGAGTGAGAGCGCACGGGTTCATGGGTAATATTTTTGAGAATGCTCTTGGATCTTGACCGTGTAAGGCGGGCTTTTTCTTGTATTGGAAATAATTTCTCCTGACCGCAGAAGCGGGTTGAATTAAAATATGGGCTGTTTGGAAGCTTGTATAGTTTTGTAAATGGTATAAATATTTGTTTATAAGTGATTGGCACATGGATACTGTAAATAAACGAGTGATTAAAATAACTGCTCTCCCTATTTTGGCTCGGTGGATATCATCTTCAACAGAGTCTTCAGGCTCCAATCATCCCCAAGTTCAAGGCTCCAAAACTGAATATAAGCCCTTTGAAGCCTACTTACCTCAGCCCTTCTCTCAGATTGAACTTAATGATCTGACTAGAGATCTAGGACTTTCAAAAGAGACAGATGTATTGTCGGGCTCCAGATTGAAAGAAAAAACTTATTGGCTACAAGAACTTCTTTTTATTGGTACAAGAATCGAGAATGTGTGTGAGTGAGTGAATGTAAAGATTATAGGAGAAAGAGCTATGTTACACCAAACAAGATGTAACTGTGGTCTAGACGTGGGGAAAAAAAGACAAAAAATTGGTTGACAAGGAGGGTCAAAAATAGAGAGTGAGCGAGTGATATTGAAATTTTATGGTGCAAGAGCCAGATATGGGTATGCTGCGCCAAACCTTAAGTGAGTCATTTAAAAAACGGAATACAAGTTAAGTCAAAGTTACATTAAGTTAAAAGGGGGCCAAGTTAAAATCTTAAAAGTTTTAATCTGATAAGAATTTTTGTCAAATTTAAAAAAATGTTAAGACATTTGATTAAAATCAATAATACAAAAAGGTAAGGAAATTAAAGCGTAACGCAAACAAAGCCTAAGACCGATTCCGAGTTTTCATCTGTTTCACGAACTTAGTATTTTCGATCTCGTCCATGGCATCCATTAGCCATGAATCATCAACATCGTACAAGATACAATTATCGTCATCTCCGAGATCAGGCGAAAGGGCACTTTTTGGGGGTTTATAAGCATTCAATTTAACATTAATTTTCGGTTTATTATTTGTAGAAGGATGAGAAATGTTTTGGTTTAGGCGATTTAATTTGTTTTTCATTTTATTTTAAAACCAATAGATGCTGTGGAAGAAGGGAGACTTCGAGGTGCAGGGAGAACTGTATGGAGAATAGGAGTATTAATAGATGTAGCTGTTTTTAGAGGAACTATTGATGTCAAAATATCCACCTGAGAAGATGAGTGAGTGAATGTAAGGTTTATTGGCGCAAGAGCCAGATATGGCTAGGCTGCGCCAAACAAGATTAAACTGTGGTCTAGACGTGAAGTTGAAAAAAGGTAAGTGGTTGACAAGAAGAAGGGTCGAAAATAGAGAAGGATCGCTAGGGTATCCCGGGAGTGCGTCACCCGTGTTTACCAAAGACAGTAAACCCCATGGGAAAGAAAAAGATCACTAGGGTACCTCGGGTTCATGAAGCCAGTACTTACCTGAAGAAGGCAAATCCCTGAGATCCCCTGATATAATCCCCAGGGGCAGGGTGCCCGGCTATACCCCCAGACGCTGGGTACCCATTTTAGTCGCCTTTTACGACATGCATGAGCTACAGTGAGACTATTCTGTCATCCCCGGTCACCACACGGGTCACCTGAGAAGATGAAGATGTATTAACTATAGGCAGTGTACCAGATGTAGATAGTGGTGTGGATGGCAATTGTATCAGATATTGTAGAGGAGGACATATGACTTTTGTAAAAGTAGGATTGGTCTGGGTGAATATTGAATCGGAAGATTTTGCGACTTGAGCATAAGTTTGAGAAAGTTGTGGAACTATTAATTTTCGGACTTCTGTGTCAGAAATATTACGCAAGGATTTTATTTCTTGAATCTGTTTTTCTAATTTCCATTTGGGGCATATAGTTGAGTTTGAAGTGTGAGGTTGGGAACAATTAACACATTTGGGCTCCAGTTGGCAATCCATGGAAGAGTGTCCAACAGATGCACACCTAGAGCACTCAAAAATAGAGAAGGATCACTGGGGTAACCCTGGAGCAGGAATCGAAAAAAAGAATTCGTTAAAAGCTTTGAGAAAAATGAGAACTTGGTCTATTGATCAGAAATTCCCAGATTCATGAGCAAATTTATATTACCTACAATAAAGATGAATGGAGGCTGTTAATAGATTCACTGAAAAGGAGGCTTAAAGATATCTTTCTTCATCACAGAAGCCAGTATGCATCTGCACCAGTTGGATACACATTTAAAAGAACACTATAAAAAAGGCTCTCTTTCTAGACAAAATAAAATATGCCGACCATGGTTAGACCATTTGTGCTGATTTTAAAGTTATCTCCATACTTCTTGATCAACAGGGCTGATATACAAAGTTCCCATGTTTCATTTGTAAGTGGAACAGCCATGAGCATTAAGAATGTGATTTGGCACAGCTCAGTTGAGCCAAACAAAATATTGTCACCCTCTCCGCATGTAAAATTAGGTTTGTAAAATCAGTTTGTCAAGACTTTTCCAAAATATAGTGATTGTTTCAAATACCTGTGCAAACAGTTTTCAGGTTTATCCAAGTGTGTGAAAGAGTGAATGTAAAAGTTATTGGTGCAAGAGCCAGATGAGGCTATGCTGCACCAAACAAGATTTAACTATGGTCTAGATGTGAAAAAATTGAAAAAAGACAATTGGCTGATATAGAGGGTCAAAAATAGAGAAGGATCATTAGAGTAACCCGGGGTGCACCACCTATGTTTACCAAAGACAGTAAACCCTATAGGAAAAGTTCACTAGGACCTCGGGGGTCATGATGCCCATACTTACCTGAAGAAGGCAAGTCCCTGAGGTCCCCTGATATAATCGCCAGGGACAGGGTATCCATTTTAGTCACCTCTTACGACATGTATGAGCTACAGTGGGACTATTGTGTCATACTGGGTCACCACACGGGTCCCAGGTTTATCCAAAACCAAGTTAAAAGAAGGAATCTTTGTTGGTCCAGATATCCAGAACCTTATGAAGGTTAAAGAATTTGAGACTAGCAGGACAACAAAGAAAAAAGAAGCATGGGTCACCTTCAAAGATATCATCAGAAAATTTATGCTTTATTACAAGGATCCTCACTGTAAAGCAATTGTAATGAATATGCTGGACAAATTTCAAGCATTGAGTTGCTCCATGATTTTCAAATTCATTTCCTTCATTCATATGTTTCCCCCAAAAAATTTAAGATATGCAGTGCAAATATCAAGGAAGATGGGACAAAAACATGCTTGCCATCTACTGTTGAATGTTAACACGCAATAGCCCAGAGATTGAACATAAAATGTCAAAAAGAAATTTAAAAGGGAAAAAAAAAAAAAAAAAAAGAGTACATCCTTAAATAGAAACTTCCTGTTCTGTTTTATCCACAATTAAAAATTTGTTTCAAACTTTCATGTACACAGGCATATTTGTTCCTCTAAGTCAATTGTCCAATTTACGTACGTAACCTTCATAAAAACAAATTAAAATAGTATTTTGGTGATTTTCTTGTAGAACTGCACAATAATTGGATGTAAAAAGTTTAAATCACAAGGGAACTTCTTGTTTTTCTCTCGATCAGAGGTGGTGTGCGAGATCTGGCAACAGTGGTTTTCCTCTGATTACTGAAAAATTAATTTACCTCTACAAGAATTCCTATTTACATTGATTTAACTGGAAAAAAAAACCATTGTTGTCAAATAGTACATGCTAAAATGTTCAAGATAATTCCTTTTCAAATGCGATTTTAGCAAAAATATCCATATCAATTTTACAAAAAATCCTGATGTGATAGGAAAAATTGGAGCCATTTTCAAAATCAGCATACTAAATAACATTAAAATCACCAAAAACTTCTTTTGTAATTTTAAAAAACTTTAATTTTGCAAGCTTGTATTACGATAATCTCAATATAATTTGCTAATTCATACTCAGTTTTGCAAGTTCAAAATATTTCTTTAATGTTGCTAACTACTTTTAAGAATCGTTAAAAAAAAACAGTTATTGTTCCAACTTTTTTTTTTAATTAGAAAATGAATTTGAAAATCTATAATTCTAAGAGAGAAAATACTTATATCACTGATAGAATTGAGTACTTTTCTGTTAAAGAGGGCCATTGGCAATGATTAAATTTCCTCACATAAATCAAACACAAGCACAAAATGAGCAAAAATCAAAAATTTTGATCATAATTTTAAATTATTAATTCATTGGGAGGCATAAAATTTTCAATAGCTTCCAACATTGAAGAAAACATGTAAGTTTTTTTATGGATTCATCTCCACATATCGATCAAATATGATTCGAGGTATTGTAGAGCCATGCCTCTATGAAGCTAGTAGCACCATTTCGCGATTCCCCTTAGACACTCTATCGTTCAAGTGCGACATCCACTTTCTGGATCAATGAATTGAGATACGTAGTTCACAGTAAAATGTTCAAAGTTGGCATCCAGCACTTCCTCTAATTCACATCCCTTCCAACACTCTGCATAAATTGTTGTTCAGTCCATAACATTCTCCTTTATAACATCCAACAAAGTTTTTGCCAATCGATCAAGAGCTCCAAATAAAAAAGCATTCCTTTGATTCTCTACACTGAACTGAAACTCATTGTTGTTGAAGAACCCGATTAATTTTGCTCTTTCTTTGAGTAAAAACGCTTTCATCCATTTCGACAATCTTGTTGCATCTGCTAATTTTCACTGTTGACTTGATAATCAAAGCTGTGGCGCAAACTTCCTGCCTGTAACTGTTCTAATCAACAGTCGTATTATGATTCATCTTCAGATGTAATTCACAAAATTCAATTTATGTCATCTTCTGGCACAGCAAATATCTGAACCTCACAATTGTGAAGAAAGGGAATCTGGAACATTCAAACCAATTTTGCTTTTACAATCTTTTTCTCTTGTTACAAGTTCTTTTCCTGCAATGCCATTTCACAGCATTATTTTCAAAACTCATTTCATCTCATGGTCTTTCAAGCACAACTGATTATTTTTGATAAGGCCTTTTGTTTGAAATAACTCAAACGCAAACTTTTCATCCTTTGGCAATTCCCAAATCATGAAATCCATAGTGGTAAAAAACAGACCAACAACCTGCCTCACATGCCAGCAAGAAATTCAGATGAAAGCAATATCAAGAGCATGGTAGTAGTTGTTTTGGGAGATAGGTGAAGGTTTGCAATTTTAGTTCCGAATTCACACAACACAATTTTTTTACGGCCCCCTTTAACAGAAAAGTACCCAGAATTTATAAATATGAAATCAACATGACAAGCTTTAGAGGAAATTTTACAAAAAGTTCTTTCATTATTTATCTAAAATTCGATTGCTTAACATGTTAGCTGTCATGTCAGACACCAAAGATTTACACTAAACCTTTCAACTCAGGCTCTACCAGTCATTGGTGACTGACAGTATAATTTTTTTTTAAATTTGTTTCTAAATATCAACTAGTGATTGTATTTAATAGGCCTGAATTGGCCCTTGATAATAGATAATGCCACAACTTACATAAAACAAAGAGAGACAGACACTAATATTTAAAAATGGATTTATTTACAATTAAAAGATGAAAAACAACACAAACTTGCCGAACATTACCGTCAGATTAACTAACATTTAACTTCATATAATCAGAACTAGAACATCACAGGAATCATAATCAACTAGCATAAAAGGAATATCACTGGAATCTGATTCAGCATCAGCTAGCATAATATGAACCTCACAGGAATCCAACTCAGCATCAGCCACAGCTGTGATTCAAATCATCCATTATAAACACCAGGAATCTGCATTTGACACAGTCAACTCGACAGTTAAGAATTAATATCCACACACAAAAATAAACCACGTATGACACAACAGAAAATAATATTGAAAGCAAATTTCTGAATCCTCATTGCCAGATGTGCTGGGACATCATATGGTTGACACGCAATACGAAAACATTACCAATCGAGATTTCTTCATTTTTGCTTGCGATATGATAACAGTATTTTGAAAAAATGAATTGAATCATGATCTTTTCTGTTATCTGCAAAGTGTGTATCATCCTCAATAATATTTAAAATCTATTTCTTGATATGAATTTTTTGTTATGTATATATACAGGGTCATAGGACCAATATAATTGAAAGGATGGTAATCTTAACTAATCCCCTCCACATAATTAGCCCAACAAAATCTTTTTATTTCTTTTTTGTCACAGTCCATTTGCCCAAGTGCTGCAAATATCTATTTGTTCAGCAATTTCCTCGAACAATTTATCCAGCGCAAACAGCTTGTAGTAAGCTGCTATTGTTGCATCTTATCTTTTATTCAAATTCTCAACCTTAAATCTAAAAGGAATGGTAAAATTTATGCACTTTGGTTCTCAGCTCATGCAGTTCTTCGAATTCTCCTCCTCTTCCTTTGATGACAAAAAAAAAAACTACACAGGGCCTTTTTTTAACAAAAATAATTTCACTATCATCACATTCATGCTCTTTGACATTTTCATGTATGAGGCAACAGAAAGATTTTCCAACTGCACTCAACCAAGAATCACAGAGAACTGGCCAAGGATAAATGCAGGCCATTTCTTATATTTTTGTAATACTTTGGCCCCATAAAAGAATTCCAAGAAAATGTAATTTCATCAGATAAGCATTTATTTAAAAATAATTAACACAGGTTACATTCATGACAATAAAATTAAGTACCACAAAACAAATTAAGTATTATTACAAAAGTAACAAGAACTAGATACATTCCAATACTTAGACCTCAAATTTAGTGCAAGTCAATATTTTAACAGGAAATTATTAGTCAATAAGTATCGAGCTATATTCAGGCCTGCATAATTAGAGTAACTACTTGGTGCATTTCATCTTTTCACCTCAAATGAGAAATGTTACTCTTCATGATAACTTGCTGGTCAAAATATATAATGGACTTAACATCATTAGACAACTCAGCACCATAATAAAACTGCAGAAATATCCTTATTTTATATTGAATAGAATCCGAATAAGCAACAATTATGATACACAAATAGAAGTAGTGCAGATGATTCAGTTTCAGCCCAATTTGGCACCATTTTGTATTATTTGGCAATGAGGCTTTTCATGCAAATTTAATGTATGCTTAATGCCATTCTAGTCTTAAATGTCTCACATATTAAATTGGGAAAAAACAAATCAAATTTGGTGGTCAAGCTCATTTTAGCTCTATGCCAAAGTAGTAATATTTATATACATGAAAATAATATGAATTAAATCATATGTCCAGGAGTTTAAAACAAATTATTAACACAAAAATAGGTTTTTCAAAGTTAAGTGACATTCACTGTGCTTTGAATGGTCAAGATACAAATTTAAAATTGAGTGATTAAAAACTATTTTCAAAGTATCTGGCAAATTATTTTTCAGCAATTTTTACTCTCCACTTTTTTTCTCATAAAAAACAGACACCAATTTCAGTTTGTAAAAAAATTCAGGTATCACATCTAAGGACATAAATTATTGGAACTAGATAAATTGTTTTCATGTAACAGTGAACAACTTGATTTTCCTCCCTTTGATACCCAATTATTTGGCTTTTTACTGTATTTTTTCATACAAGTGTTTTCATTTATTCAAGTTAGATTACTCTACAGAAAATAATTATGCAAGTTTTTACTACCTCATGCTTATGTTAAAATCAGTACCCACAGTGAAATTGGGCAAAACTGACTGGATATTGGATATTTCACTATACATTTACAAATAAATGTGTGGTAAAATATCCAATAAATTAAAATGCAACAATTTGACAACAAATGAATATAGCAAGGCTTTAACAGAAAAATACAACTACTCAATAAATTTTTAAACAGTTTTCATAAGATCATTCACTATAACCTTAAAAAAAACTAACAACAAAACTTTTTAACTTGGAGAAATTTTTTGAGTGTTTGGAGTTAAATTCTGATCACTCTCTCTATGAGAAGTATAGACAACATTTTCAAAATACAGTTAAGAACATGATGAACCAAAAATAAGTTAGTTATTCGAAAATTTATTTTCTTTTTTTCTGTCTTCCTGCCTCTTTATCCTAACCTTCTATCTTGTTTAAATTTAGTATTGCCATTTTCAGAAGAAATTTTTTTCAGAGAAATATTATAAGACTAACATTTTTTTTTATTATTATTATTATTATTTAGATTATATTCCTTCTAATTGTTGTTTATTTTCAAATTACAACTTTATTCTAATTAATCATACCTCTGATTTTCAAAATATTTTTTTTTAATTTCAGCTCATTTCAATAACACAAACAACTTTTAGTTTTTCTAATTGAACCGAAGGAAGATTTTAGATCAGGAAAGAGTAGCTTATTGACTCTACATAATACATACTTTAAACCAAAATAAATGGATTGTTTTAAATTTACCTATGAAGCCAGACTAATTAAATTGGAATGAATGGATTACGAACAGCATTCAGATGAAATTTGCCGCTATGAATTATTTAATGAGACCTATGACACATCTAAAACTTCTAAATAAGAATAATGATTCAGCTATAGCAAACTGAAGTTTGAAAAAATCTTCCTTGTCACTTACAAACTTGAATTTCAAAAAGTAAGCTTCCAATATCAGGAGGAATTCCTGTCCTTCTCAATGAGGAAGAAACAAGTTCAGCTCTTTGTAGCATTTGGAAGTAGACATATGCATTAGTAACCCTATTATCTTTGGCAACAGAAATAAGTGTCAAAAAAAATTTATTCATACTGAAATTTAATATTTTATATTAGAACTAGTTCACAATATTATAATACATTTATGTCTGCTAAAAATAGACATTTTTGAAAAAAAAAAAAAGAAAAGAAAACTACATATACTATCATATCCTATTTTTATCTTCAATACGGATTTGTTTCCAATTCTTTAATTTCAAAAAGTTATCTGAACGAAAGCTTTCTGATCATAGAAATGAATGTGCGAGTTTGTTCAATGGCACAAGACACAGACATAGCAAGTTGTGCCAAACAAGGTAAAGCTGTGATCCAGATGTAAGAAAAAATTCAAAAATGCTGAATGTTGGTTGACAATATGGAGGGTCAAAATAGAGAACAATCAATAGAGTATCCGGAGGGCACATCACCCATGTTTACCAATGACAGTAAATCCCATAGGTTAGAAAAAGATCATTAGGGAGCCTCGGGGTCATGACATCTATGCCCACCCTAAGGAGAACAGCCCCTGAGGTCTCCTGATATAATCCCCAAGGGCAAGACATCTGGCTATACCCCCGAATTTTAATTGTCACTTGCGACATGCATGAGCAATAGTGGGACTATTCTTTTACACCCAGTCATCACGATGGGGATCACAGAAATGAATTTAAAAAGGATTTTTTAAAGAAATTATCTTTGGTTGAGTTTGCTCAGTATGACATCTCATATGTATATTATTTCAACATAACAAATATAATATATAGCGTTTTATGCAAAATATTTCCCCCAATTATCGATAGTTTATACAAAATAAAATTAAATGTTATTAATATTTTCATGCACATCATCCACTCTAATTTATAATTAATTTTTGTTAAGCCGTAATATTCGTAAAATCTCACAAAAAATTCAACTATAATATTTATTACTAATTGTCCTTACTTTATACCCACTTCGACACTCAAATATGTCATTCAACACGCAGATTCTACAAAATTCAACGTGCTAACGAATGAAACTTTGTAAAAAAAGAAGTACATTATCAGTACCTAATAAAACAAATATACATATAATTGCAACACACACGAGTAAACTATTTTGTATTTTTCGTTTGAATGTGAGTAAAGTCCAATAAAAAAATATTTAAATAACAAATAATTCATACCGGAGTATCATAACACAAAACACATTCTTCTTTGTACACTTTATCCCCAGAAGTAGGAATTCTAACTTTCTGAATAAAAGGTAACAACATAGAAGTAGCCATGACAAATGACAAATTTCAGCCGGTATGTGAAGTCGTAGTAAAAGTCTTTTACTTTTGATGCTAACTGCTATATTAACCATACAAGATAAGATTAAAGTTCACATATATATAACACTGAAATAGCTGTAAAACTAATAGAAAAGTAGATTCTTCATTCAATGACTTCAGATTTTCTTTCGTATTATACGTGTGTGATTTTATTTCCCAAATTATTTCTAGAAAAAGAATATTACTTTCGAAGCTTATGATTTAACTGCAACCGCAAGAAAGTTAAACTTTTAACTGTATACGCAACATCAACCACTAGTAAACAATAACAAATCATTCGTTTTAAATATATTTAACAAAATCTTAACTAATTATTCAGAGAATTCTTTAATAAAAACTGCTATGGCGTCTGTTGCTGAACCTTTAACTCTGGAAAGAGATGTTAAACGGGCAATTGAACTCTTAGAAAAACTACAGAAGTGCGGTGAGTTACCTAATCAAAAATTAGCTGCTCTACAAAAGGTTCTTCAGAGTGATTTTTGCACTGCTGTGAGAGAAGTATATGAACATGTATATGAGACTGTTGATATATCTGGTAGTCCTGATATAAGAGCCAGTGCGACAGCTAAAGCAACAGTTGCTGCATTTGCAGCTAGTGAAGGCCACGCCCATCCTAGAGTTGTTGAACTTCCAAAAACCGATGAAGGTTTAGGTTTTAATGTAATGGGTGGTCGGGAGCAAAACTCCCCAATATATATCTCAAGAATTATCCCGGGAGGTGTTGCTGATCGCCATGGAGGATTAAAACGAGGTGATCAATTGTTGTCAGTAAATGGAGTAAGTGTAGAAGGAGAGAATCATGAAAAAGCTGTGGAATTGCTTAAAGCTGCACAAGGAACTGTAAAATTAGTTGTCCGGTACACTCCTAAAGTTTTGGAAGAAATGGAACTTAGATTTGATAAACAAAGGGCGTTGCGTCGCCGCCAAAATCATTAATATTACTGTTTTCCCCCTCGGGAGATTTTATTCATTTTATCTGTATAGCTTATAGGTTATAACTTATGGGACGGTGAGCAGTTATATATGTAACTCAGTTATGTATTACTTGTATAGTTGTAATGTATCATTATCTGTATATTAAGGGTCTTTTTTTTCACAAATTTTGTTGTGTTAAATGCTTACATTATTAGTAATTAACTGCACATTGTAATCGTTTACAATTATTTTTGTATGTGTATCTTGTTTCACAAACATATGAGTTTTTCTTTCATTACTTTTTATTGATTTAAATCCTACTTTCATTCTTTAGATATGTAATTGACAGACTTAACATAAATGCTAAAACTGTTTTGCCTTGCATAATAAATTTTATTTCACAGAAATTATTCATACTTTCATAATAAGTTTTTCATAAGAAATTTAGTATTAGAACAAACTAAACAAATAATTACATGATTTTTGAAAATTTTGTACTGATTGTTGTTTGAATGGAAACTAGGGAATTGTCAACATATTTTTTGTATTTTTCTGTAAAAATTAGATAATTGGAAAATAGAATGATTACAAATATTAATAAGTTGATGTAAACAATTATTCAGTTTTAGTGATTTATGTAAAATATATATTTAGATTCTTATATAATTTATATTTGGATAGTCCAAATTATAAATTGGCTTATCCAATTTGAATTATTTATATAATGTTGAAAGTATCAAATACAAAGTTGCTCTCTTTTTTTCCCCCTCTTCTGTAATAAAACATTATCAGGTATGTATCATAATATGTTATGCAGATTTGTGAAATATATTTTATTATTGAAATTAACAATATACAATTGGAGTAAAAAAAATTTATGTGTAATTATTTTGATATATTTCTTTTTGAAAAAATTTTTTGTTAAAAAATACTTAAATGAAAATAAATCAATAATAAAAATAATTTAAGTTAATAATACATTTATTATAGGAATTGTTTGTTTAACATGTTACAATTCAGTTAATGTCAATGTTAATTTGATGTAATAGTTTTTGTAATCTGAGGTAATGCTTCATATAATTTGCATAGATTTACATAATCTAGTGCATTTTATTTTTTTAAAAGAATATTTAAACTAATTAATTTTAAATCTATATTCCTAAGTTCCTGTTTTGATGAATCTCTTAACACTGCTAAATAAAATTTTATGAACTAAGTATAATAATTGTAGAACATTTCTGAATATAAAAAGTTTAACAAATCTATCTGGATGGAGTGCTATATAATTTCAAAATATGAAAACAAAATAACTTTTGTTAAATACTATAGTTTTTTTTAAATACACAATGGGGGGTGGGGAATGGGACAAGTTCACTTGTATTAGTGTATTTATGTGCTGAAATGGTAAGATTTTATGCAAAATTAAAAATTCATTGTTCCTCCTTGAAAACTTATGCCTAATTTTGTAGTAAATGCATAGGTAAAATATTAAAGAATTATTGTACATACTGTTTCAAGTTAATAAAATTTGAATTAAAATTATAATGATAATTTAATATCTTATGACACCCTGATGATATATCATCTAATATAATGTTTGGAGGGAAAAGATTAATTATGCTCATGTTCCTTATTTGGCTAACAATATATTGGTTTTGTTTATTTAATAATTTGCAACATGTGTATTAATGCAGCCTTTTTAATGAAATCAACAAAGTTAAATAGTGTACCTAATTTCAATGATCTGACCCCAGTGCTTAATAGCAATCATATACAAGATTTCTTGTTTTGTTCCATAAAATGTCTCCATTTTCATCAATGTTTCAGTTTTGTATATTGATACTTTTTTCCCCCATCTCAATTTGAATTTCTAAAAATGAAGTTGTAAGACTTTGTCTTTAATGGTAGAAAAAGCAATAAAACTGCTTTAAGATTACAATATTTTACTTCAGAAATTCAGTATTAAACATCATAACAAACACTGTAGACTTAGAAATTACGTTTAGTTTGAAAATAGTTACCTGCCTTTTACTCTAGCAGTTCTATTTATATATTGCAATAAAGATTGTAATAGTACTTGTGTATGTGCTAATAATTTTAATTCAAACTTATACTTGTCTTATTATAAATTAGTTAAATACTAGAAAGATAAGAATACTTTTGGCACTTTATTCAAAAAAGTATCTTACTTTAAAACAAAGGTATCATAACATTCTGTCATGGAAAAATAAAAGATTAAATAAAGTTTTTATGAATTTAATATTTTAAATTCAAAGATGTATTTAGAGTTGTTTGTTAATCTATAAATATGCATTTGTAATTCTTTTACTATTATGAACATTCAAAAATATACATCTGCAAGCTTTTTTTTTTATTATTCATTATCTCCCCACCCCCTTTTTTTTTTGCAGCTAAACAATAATTTTTCTATTTGATTTTTAATATTCATTACCTTTATTCTCACTCAGTTTTATATTCATTGAATAAAAATATTTATTTTATGATGAAGAAATTAATCTTTGAATAAAAGTGTGTAAAATTGTGTTCATGAGCTGCAAAATGAAGTGATGTTATGTATAAATGTAATATTAATATCCAATTGTTATATCCAGATGAATAATGCAATTAAATATTGTAAATACAACTAACAGGTATTCCAAACTAAATATTCATTCATCTAAAATATTCATTGTTATTACACATTTAAATTCTTTTAAGTTAATGTATTTAGATTTTGTTATATAATTTTGTAGCTTATAAATGTATCTAAATTATAGATTGTGACAAATTAGAAAGGAAAAATGTAGTGGGCTCTATGTAAAATGCATAATTAACTTTGTGTAGACTTTAATCTTCCTACAAATTTAGCTTCGATTTTAGATGTAGTAACCTTGCAAGTTGCTCAAAAGTCATTTACCCTTATGTTCTTACCTAAAGGCTATATTATTTCATCCTAAACATTGAATTAAGATTTCTACAAAAGATGGTTTATAAATTACAAAATTAAATATAATTATTTACTGAGAAATTGCATGCAGCAGAACCTCCAAAATATAATTGATCTTTGAATAGTATAATCTAAATTTAACTCTCACTCAGAAGTTTGTACCAAAATAGTTATTTTGTTTCTGGATTAACATAACAAGATGGTGGACTTAAACCAATTTTTTTAAAGTTAGGTGTCATCCAGAGGACCATTCCAATTTGGAAATGACCATTATGTACGATGTAAATCTTAGTTTGTTTATGTCCATTGAAGAGTTAAATTTAAATATATTTCAGATAAGTGTAATCATGTTTGTAAACAAGTTTCAAACTAAAGTGTTGCAACACCCATGTTTTTTAGAAATCAACTGTCTGAATACAGTGAACCAAAAAGAAAATTTGTTGGCAACAAGATTCATTTATGTAGAATAATATTTATTTTAATGAGTTGTGCTATCAAAATCAAACAAAATGTGGAAAAATAATTTCTTCAATAATCGAAATAGTTTAAGTAAACATTAAATCATAAAATATTTTTTTTAAAAAAAAAGGTAAGGAATTTTCTCTATTAAAATAAAACTTGGACACTATTTTCATGAATGTGCATCCACAGACTATAAGAAATTTTTTAATCTCTGCAATATCACTCCATGGTTGGAAAGAAACATTGAGAGAAGTTTTATTGGATGGTTGATCAATGTCCCCCTTCCGACCTTGGCGACAAATTGAAGGTTCTCGAAAATGCTCGAGTTACCGGGAAAACTCCAGCATTTTAAGGAACTTCCCTCCAAAAAGATAGGAGAAATCACAAGTTCTCTCTTAATAGCGTTTTAGACTCTCCGGGAAATTTACCTTTGTACGTCACATTTTGCTGGGATAACTGTAAATTCGCGGAGGCACTAAGATGAAACAGTCTGCCTTTGAAATGTAAAGTATCACTCATAGAGTTCTGTCTGCAGTACGAGATAGTAAGCTTGTGAGATGAATTACTGATCTGTATAAATTCTGCTACCTGAGCTTCATCATTTCTTGAATATTTTTAATTAAAAAAAAAAAAAAAAAAAAAACTTCATTCCCCATTATCCTCCTTGTTGGACTGTTTTTCACCTTACACGGCAGGACAATTTTATTTATTTCGCTAAAAAAGATAGTCCTTTCGATGAATATAGAGGCTACAAATTGTAATAGCAGTAAAAGGACATCACACGAAATATTAGATGCTTTTGTTTTAAATTAAAAGCTATTTTTTTGTTACTGAAAGTAATATCTCCTTGTTCTTTAAATTTTTAATTCAGTTATAATTTCTTATAGTCAAGTAAAACTGTTTGAATCATCTTAGAAATTTTGTTTATTTTGAATTTTTCTATTATTAAGTAACGTTTGAGTACAAAATTATTATGCAATAACATCCGCTAAAACTTCTGTCGAATTTTTTTTTCACTTAAATTGTGAGTATATACAAGAGTGACACAGTATATGCGACTGTGCACTACCCACGTAGAAATTACTAAATGAAAATTCATCATGAAAAAAAATTCCCGTTTTTACAAAAAAAATTTGGTTCGTTTTCCATATACAAGATCATTGATTAGAATTTTGAGTTTTTGTTTGGTTTTTCTGCAGTTATGTCTGTCGAGTCTTTGGTAAACACGGGTGACGTACTCTCGAGCTACTCTAGCGTTCCTTTTCTATTTTCGACCCTCCTAGTCAACTAATTTTTCCCCCCAATTTTTTCACTTCCAGACCACAGTTAATCTTGTTTGGCGCAGCATAGCCATATCTGTCTGTTGCACCAATAACCTTCACATTCACTCACTATGTCTGTCGAACTTCCAGAGTAAGATGTCAAATTAAATTTTTGTATGTAGTATCTTAAAATAATTAATAAGTATAACTTATAGGAATCTTCACGTGCGAATACTCAGTTACCTCAAACTGAGTATATATTTTCTGTTTTATTATAATGACATTTATTTATTTTTTATGCATAACATGCTGGATCATCTTATATCACTTCCTGATAAGTTGAATATTCCAATCATTCAGGAGAAACGTATTTTCTGAGTAATAAAATGTGACTTCTAAAATTCATTTTGCTCAGTTTTAAATTTTAACAGTTCTTTAATTAATCCACCTATTAATGTACTTCTTTTATTCCTAAAAGTATTTGAAAATGAAATATTTTGTTTATTGAATTTTTAAATGAGTTATTGAGTTAAACGAGAGCATTTATATCGAAGTTAAATTTTCAGTGATCCAGTTTTAATAAGTTTTCATGAAAAATTATTACAATGTATTGTTATTTTAATAACCTAAAATAAAGTTCGATTTTTTTTAATTCAGAAACTGTAAAGATCAGCTGCAGTAAGAATTCGATGGCCGCCACAGCCCAGATATCATGGTCTCGGGCATGCAGCCGACGTTTTCGTCGAGTCGTGAATTCTAGCCCCGACGTTAAATCTTTCGAGGTTTCTCCCTTTGGTGTGATGTGAAAGTTTGGAGATGGAGGTACCTGCTTACAGGTGTTGACCGAAGCTCAAAATTACGAGATTTCATCGCCAATAACACTCGTATTGCTTCTCAGTGCGATGTTAATAAACAATCAGGTCGCGTAGCAAGAATTCTTCCAACCGTGCACCAAGTAACGGGGATTGTATGAAATCGAGTGAATTATATTAATTGAATGGAAATATAACAAATGCAACAATAACGACTTCATAACAATATATTTATAACTCACTGAAAAGGCATATCATAAAACTGCAGATTATAGAGATGAATACTTCATGCCTTATGAGTAATTTGTCCTCAGCCGAGTTATCTTTCATAGAGATCACTTTTAAGAATACTACATGTCCTCTTCCAGAACTGTAAATAATTTAGTTTATTTTTTCCAGGCATATTGAATTATCCAAATCATCTGACTAAACCAATTAATGAAAAAGGAAAAAAATGTTTTTTGAAATCTTTCATATACTTTCCACAAGTTTAGTTTTTTTTTTATTAACGTCGCACTAGAAGCAACACGAGGGCTATTGGCGACGGACCTCGTAATTTTGAACCACGGTCAAGTGACGAGGACGACACCTGAGCTAGCACCCCCCTCTCCTAACATCCACACCAACGGGAGGACTTTGGGTCCCGAACAGATTTAACGTGCATCAGCCCCGGCTACACGGCGGGTCTTTGGCGGCCAAGGATCTAACCCGCGACTGAACGAAAACCGCCGGCCGCTAGTCCACGACCTTGACCACTAGGTTACCGCAGCCCCTGTACTTTCCACAAAAACGATCAAATAAGCAAATATTATTTTCAAAAAAAAAAAATTTTAAAAAAAAAGTAATATAGTTTTATAAAAATTTTAGTTTAAATTTCTTTTTTGTGCATAACTTTTCAAATGAATTACACTGCAAAAGCTCGCCTTTTCCGATTAAATATAATTATTTTTTTTTAAAAAAAATATATATTATTTTCTTCCCCAAACTTCCATTTTCAGTGTGGTTGCGATGGTCTTGATGTGAACCCGCATCCGGCGTTGTTTTCATCGAGTCGTGGGTTCGATTCCTGATGCCACTAAAGACTGGTTGTGTAGCGGGACTGATAAACATTAAATAACTCGAGATTCCATATCCTTAAGATGGCGTAATGAGGAAGTTTGGGGAGTGGAATGGCATTTCAACTGTCGCCTTTACTAAGATTTAAATTTTAAGTGATCCGGCGTGTTGCTATGCTATGTTAATTACTCTAAATCAATTACAGGAAATAATAGAAAATTGTTCTGTTAAATGTCTTATCATTTCTAAAACAAACATCGTATAATAAATAGAAATTATTACTCAATAAAAACTTCATAAGTACGTTTCCAATACAGAATTGTAAGAAATTACTTTGCATTAATAAAAGAATGTTATTGCCTTAGTATAATAGCTAGGAAATGAACACGATATTGAAATTAAGGATTTATTCAGGCATATAAAAAGATTTTTTTTTTTAAAAAAAAAAAGATAAATGTATTTTTGAATAAGATAATTGTCTCAAAATACAGTATGAATTTGTCAGACAATAGTTGTTATTTTTCATTTTCTTAAGCAATTTTGTTTAACTGCTTGTGCCATCAACAGATTGTTATTCTGCGGTGAATTTGAAAAGAAAATTTACTGTACAGATTAAGAAATGCAATTTAATTCCGCTTAAAAATTTAGATCGCAAATCGAGAGATTGACGGATTCAAATTATTTGTGTTAGATATAAAAGAATTGTGTAACGAGTGAAAAAGGGATTATTTGATATTATCAAACAAAACTTACCAATAATCCAACAAAACAGTAAAAAAGTTATTGCGCTAAATAAAAAGATTGTATTTAAACTCTGAATCTATTTTTTACTTTTTTTGTGTGTGTGTAACCAGTTTTAAAACTTTGGTTGTGTTATACATTATGCCTAGACGCTGTGACCGAAGCAAGATTAACTAAGCAAAGAAAAAACGAAAATTCGGTTACTCAGTAATCAGATTCTCAGAATCCAGAAGAGGCTAGGTTTTTTTTTTTCAGAAATCATTGTCTGGTTGTATAAAATGGAACAGCAGACTAGAGAAACGAGTTGACTGCTGTCCCGCGGTGTTAAAACGTGCACCAGAAATCGCACAAATGAACAAGAGTAATGATGTCGAATATATTTGATGAAAAAGGTTACTTACAGAATAGTCATCAATTTCGAGCGATATATATATATAAGAATATTACAACGAGATAATTAAAGATGGTTCTTATTTTATAATCAACAATAGATAGTGCTTTGATTAAACTAATATGTTTCATTCTTGTAAAACGTTTTAATTTTAGAAAACTATCCATCTATCTTTATTAAAATGAGCATTTCACTCATTTTTTATAAACTTATTTTTTTTTAACAATTTTATGATATTACTAAATCTATGTTTTACGTCTTAAATGAGGAAAATGTTTCAAAATTACTTTGAATTTCTTTTGTAAAAAACTCTTTAAAAATAGAAGCTCGTTTTCACAAAATTTCAATTATAAACCATTTAACACAGAATCCATCATAATTCCTCTTATGAAAAACAAATTAATGGGAATGCTTTTTTTTTTTTTATGTAATATAATAAAGTGTAATATGAAAGTACTAAAACAATACCAAAAGGAATGAAAACAAATGATTATGCAAGAAAAGTCGAATCATTAAATTAAGTATTAAAATTATAGCAAATGATAAAAAAAATGAAAGTAGACAATAATATTCTATTCAGATAATAGCAAAGATTAAAGCAAACAACAAATTAGTTCATTAAATATATTTTGAGAGAAATGTAATTATTTTTGCAAAATGAGAATAATATTGATTTTTCATACAACTTTATACTCAACATACAGCTGATATAATTTTGATTTCATGATAGCCTAATTGCTGAATGGAATTCGAAATTAGATCTCAATATAGTTCATGAATTGTTTATGCCCTCAGGGGCTTACCTTTTGTAGGTATGTACGGCTTCATCAATCCGAGGGCCCCTAGTGATCTATTTCTCTCCCGGCCCTCAGGGGCTTACCTACTTCAGATAAGTACGGGCTTCACGTACCCGAGGGACCTGAGTGATCTTTTTCTTTCCCACGGGATTATTGTCTTTGGTAAACAGGGGTGACGCGCCCCCGGGATACCCTAGCGATCATTCTCTTTTTTTTCCGACCCTCCTGCTTGTCATAACTTTTCTACTTTCATTTTCCTTCCTTCTTCGTCTAGATCACATATTCTTAAACTTTTACATATCATTTACCAGATTCATTTTGTTCATATGTACTTAGTTAATTTTTCCTTTATTCAATCTTTGTTGGTATCCGTTTTGTTTACGTACTTTTTTCTCTTTTTGTTGGCTTGCCAACCCGCATGTTTGTCGTGTGCGGAGGAAATTGGGATCCTGGGGATACCTTTTGCGTTCCCTTTGGCCCATGCTTCGCTGTAGACGGGTGATAGGAGTGCCCGCTTCTGTCAATCGGCTGGTGGTATCTTTGTGGATTCATCCGCAAAGAGACTCTGCTGAAGGGCTAGTGCTGCAGAAAAGCGGTGCATCGGGTATCCCGGTGGATCCTCGTCCTGATACTGCAGTGCTATATCCTGGGTGACCTTCAGGTAAGTGCCGTGCCTGGCAATCGCTGACAAATAATGTGCTCCAGCTGTGCTTCTGTTGGACTCTCTTCCACGGATTGCCCACTGGAGCCCAAGTGTGTTAATTGTTCTCAATCTCATACTTCTAACTCAACAATATGCGCCAAATGGAAATTGGAAAAATTGATTCAGGAAATAAAATGCATGCGCAATATTTCATACATAAAAGCCCGAAAATTATTAGTTCCGCAAACTTTCTCATACTTACGCTCATGTCGCTAAATCTTTTATTTCAACATTCACCCAAACCGATCCTAATTTTACAAAAGTTGTATGCCCACCTCTTCAATCTCTTAAGCCATTACCTTCTCCATCCAAATTGCCACCTTCATCTTTTACACTGCCTACAGTTAATACGTTATCGTCATCTTCTCAGGCGGATATTTTTCCTTCAATAGTTCCTCTCAAAAATGCTACATCTGAAAATTCTAATATTCTAAATACAGTTGCTCCCGCTTCTCGAAATCTCCCTTCCCCTTCATCTCTTAGTTTTAAAACAAAAACTAAAAAGCAAAATAAGGTAAATCGCCCATTCTGAAATATTTCTCATCCAGGAACAAACAATAAATCTGAAGTTGATATAAAACTAAATGCCTACAGACCAAAAAAATGTACCCTACCGCCTAAACTCGGATATGACGATGATTGTATATTATACAATGTGGATGATTCCTGGCTCATGGATGCCATGGATCAAACTGAATATACAAACTTCTTGAAGCAAAAGAAAACTCGAATTCACTTTAGTATATTATGCTTTACACTTTCATCTGATTTTAGTCTGATCTGATTACGTTTTATTTTAAATTGCTAATTTATCATATATATTAACAATGTTTTTAATTTTTATCACATATTTGTCGCACTAGAATTTTAAATTTTACTTTAGCGCAATGTTTTAATTGTTATATATCACCGGGTTTGGCGCAGTATAGCCATATCTAGATATTGCGCCATAAAAATTTCAAAATCACTCACTCACTATTTTTCTCCCATGGGGCTTACTGTCTTTGGTAAACACAGATGGCGCACTCCCAAGATACCCTAGTGATCTTTCTCTGTTTTCGACTCTCTTGCCATTAAATTTTCACTTTTTTCTCCCTTTCTGCTTAGTCTAAATCACACATTCACTGGCTTTTCCATATAATTTAACAGTTACATTTTGTTCATATTTGATCCATTACGTTTTCTCTGTATTTAATTATTGTTGGAATTCACTTTTTTTTTTCATAAGTTTATTTGTTTTAATATTTACCTTTATTTTTCTCTTGTCTTGCCAATCCACATATTTACAAGGCGTCCTATAAAGAGAAAAGGGGTGTCCTGGGGATGTACCTATTGCGCTCCCTTTGACCCATGCTTTGCTGTAGAAGGATGACAGGAGTGAGCTTGCTTCTATCAGCCGGCAAGTGGTAAGTCTCTTTGTGATTTCTTCCACAAAGAGACATTGCTGTAGGGCTAGTGCTGCAGATAAAGAGTGCATCAGGCTTTCCGGCAGATCTCGTGGCAGCAGTAGCCTTGTGGTTAAGGCAGCGAATTCATGACCGGCGGTTTCCGTCGAGTCGTAGGTTCGAGACTTGATGCCACTAAAGACCCTCTGTGTAGTTGGGGCTGATGCACGTTAAATCTGTCGATGCTCAAAGTCCTCCCTTGCCGTGGCGTGGAAGTTAGGAGAGGTGGTGTCAGCTCAGGTATCGTCCTCGTCACTTGACCGAGATTCAAAATTACAAAATCCATCCCCATTGGCCCTCGTGTTGCTTCTAGTGCGACATTAGCAAAAACCAAATCCAGTGGATCTTCTCTATGATGCTGCAGTACTATTTTCTGGGTGACTTCCTGGTAAGTGAGGTGAGTGGCGATCACCAGTTATCTGGTAACTGCCTCCCTTGTCGGACTCCATGATGGTCGATGGCACCAGGATGAATACCTTTTTTCCTACAATGGATCCTTCTTTTTCTTATTGCAGCACATTTCCGGTTTTTTGGTCCTCTCTACAATACATGAAATATTTGAAAAGTCGTTATACAAAAAAGTGTGGAAGGAATCGGTGGTGAATCGAAGTTGGAGAGAGAGAGTTAAAAAAATTAAAATCCAGCACCTTACTCGAAGAGATTAACACCGTTTTACAATCCAAGTCATGTTTGTCTGCCCAAACCTGTCTAGATTCTAATTGTGTATCCCCACAGGTTTTTAAATCCATGCCGTGGCATTATTTCTGAGCCTGGTATGTTGTGCGCATCCAAAGCGGAAATCTTCGAAGGATTTTCCAATCAGGATTTCATTCCGTTAAAAAAAATGTTAAAAAAAGCCAATTCCACTTTTCCTACAAAACATTTAATTTTTACTTTCAATAGTCCCAAATTGCTATCTACAGTAAAACTGGTTACTTAACTGCAATATCCGGCCATATATTCCGAATCCTTTGAGCTGTTTCCAGTGTCAGAGGTTCGAACATTTAAAAATTGCATTCAGGGAGTTAGACTAACGTGCTCTAGGTATGCGTCTGTTGATCACTTCCACAGATTACCCTCTAGATCCGAAGTGTGTTAATTGTTCCCAGCCTCACACTTCTGATTGCAAAATCTGCCCCAAATGGAAAATGAAAAAGAAAAAAAATCCAAGATATTAAAACCACTCGTAATAGTTCTTACATGGAAGCACGAAAATTAATAGTTCCACAGTTTCCTCAAACTTCCGCACAAGCCACTAAATCTTCTCTTTCGACGCTCATCTAAACCAATCCTAAATATATGTCCGCTTCTACAATGTCTGAAACCGTTGCCAACCCAATTCCATTCTACATCTTCATCTCCTCGACTACCTACAGTTCTACTGTTACCACATCGTCATCGCCTACTCAGGTGGATATTTTCCTTCATAAGTACATGTCCGAATAACTACTTTGCCTCTATCAACTGATCCCATATTTTATCCCATTGAATACGCAATCAACTGTCTCCCTTCCTCTGCAGCATCTATAGGTTTTAAAACAAAAAATAGACGCAAAATTATTATCGCACATTTTGAAATATTTATCTTATCTAACACTTGAAAATAAACCGAAAGTAGACATTCCAATGAACGCCTGCGAACACAAGAAAATGCACTTTAGCACCTAACCTTGGGGATGACGGTGACTGTATTTTATACAATCTTTGTAGATGATTCCTGGCAATTATGCCTTCGACCAATCAGAAACCATTCACTTCATGAAGCAAAATAAAATTCGGAATCGACCTTTGTCTATTGTATGTATTACACTTTTATCTCTGCTTTGTTTAGTTCGTTTTAATTGTTTTTAATCCGATATGTAAACACTGTTTTTTATTTTACATCATATATATATATACTTGTCACACTAGTTATCTTACCACAGTGTCTTAGATTTCGTTTCTCAATGCATCAATCGATTTGGCGCAGCATAGCTATATCTGGCACTTGCGCCATAAAATTCCATCAACACTTGCTCACTATGAATGATTCTTAAAACAATTATTTTAGTTCCTTCGTTAATATTTTCGAATCAGGATCATTCCAGGAAGGGGGGGAAATCATTGCATTCTCAGAAACATCAAATGTTGCATTTTGATTAGAGAAATAAATATTCACATATATGAGATGAGTATTCACATATTAAAGATATAAAAGAATGACTCATTAAAAGAAAGTCAACTCATTATAGATTTCACTTGAAAGTTGCGTTAACGTAACTTTTCGAATTGTTTTTTCATGGCCACAGGTAATATTTTGCACTCCTATCCTTACATCATTGTTTATTTTAAAAACTTATACAGTATGAGTAATTTTCTTGGTTAATTATTAAAATTGTAATTAATTTTTTTAACATTATTGAATATATGTATAATAATGAAGAATGCGCATCGAAATAAATTGAGCCTTAAAGTCATAATCAAGCGTAATGGGGAAGCTTGAAGTTTTCAAATGTCATCCTCGTCACTTGATCTTGATGTAAAGCTTAGAGATTTTAGGCCTATTGATTGTTAAATAGTTCAAATGTGATGTTTATTAAACAAAATTAAATTTCAAAAATATTTCAAGAGAAAAACTATTTTAAGTTTTTTTTTTTTTTTTAAATAATAATGATTTTATTTTTAAATGCTCTTTGCCATACATCTTAAATAAAAATGGATCATTCAATTGTACAACATTGATTAATTACATTTAAATTAATGCGACATAACATTTTCATAAAATCATCAAATAAATGCAGAAAATCACCATTTTAAATGCAGAAAAAGAATCAAAATAATCGTGTGATTAAACATTAATCTTTTGATTCGTAAGAAATCATGAAAAATTAGAGTAATATAGATAGGTTTCAGCAATTATAAAATCAGCTCAAGGAAATGCGAAGACATTAGGTCAAGGTAAGTGATACAATCATTTCATGTGAATGAATTGTCGGCAGGGCTGTCTTTTCCTTAAATCGTTTTACGTTTATGTGAAACATGAATTATGATTTTGATTATCGGTGAATTAGAGAAAAGCATTACTTTTTCGATTAGTATATTTCAGTCAAAGTCTAAGAATTCAGATGATCTTAAATAGTCTTTCACTGAAAACTTAGTAAAAGCAAATTAGGTTTTCACATGAAGTAAATTTAATCTTGAAACGATGGTTGCGAAGTTAAAGATGTATGACTTGAATATATATATATATATATGGATATATCTGGATATTTATACTGAGTTCTTTAATATAAACTCGAGTAAAAAAAAACCAAAAGTACTTTTTTTTTTTTTTTTTTTTTTTTTTTACGTTGCGCATAGAAACAACAGGACTGTTGACGATGGACCACTTAATTATGAACTTTGGTCAAGTGAGGACGACGATACGTGTGTTTCCACCTCCCTCTCCCAACTTCTATCCCACGCGACCGGAAAATTTGGAGTACTGACAGATTTAATGTGCATCACACAGTCCTGCTACATATTTGGTCTTTAGCTGTATCAGGGCTCGAACTCGTAACTCGATGGAAGCATCACAGGCTGCATGTTCCCAATCAGGATCACTAGGCTACCGCGGCCTCACAAAAATATAAAAGATATCCCGAAATTCTAGAAATATCGCTTTTAGATAATCCATAAAAAAGTTTTCAGTTTTTTTTTTTATTAACGTCGCACTAGAAGCAACACGAGGGCTATTGGCGACGGACCTCGTAATTTTGAACCACGGTCAAGGGACGAGGACGACACCTGAGCTGGCACCCCCCCTCTCCTAACATCCACACCACACCAACGGGAGGACTTTGGGCCCCGAACAGATTTCACGTGCATCAGCCTCGGCGGCCAAGGATCGAACCCGCGACTGAACGAAAACCGCCGGCCGCTAGTCCACGACCTTGAACACTAGGCTACCGCGGCCCAATCCATAAAAAAGAACATAGAGGAAATTGTGATGTTCGTAGACTTGTGATCCCACTGATCCTCATCTCAGATGTTCCATTAGATGTTGCATTAGCATATATAATGTGTATATGCTATGCGAATGAGTTGTTTTGGAATTTATTTTCGACCATTTTCAAAAGTCTATTGCGTAGATTTGATCTGATCACTAATCAAACCATTTATTTAAAAAAAAAAAAAAAAAAAAAACAAAAATTTAATAAATTTAATTAAAAAAATTTTTTTTTTTTTTTTTTTTTGAAATAGATACTTTAACATAATTTACAGGTGGAATTTTTGCTATTCAAAGAATATTACACAAAGACAGCTTAAACATTTTCTTTTATTACATTTTCTTTTATATATATCTTTTTGCTTAAAAGCAATAATCTGTTTCTTAGGCGATTGTTTCTGCCATCCTTCAACGTAATTCTTAATGCGAAACAGATTACTGTCGATAAACTTTTCGAAACGGGCTTTATATGTAATCACTATGTGATGCATATTTATAAGAGGTAATTTTTTTCAAATACAAACAATGGTATATACTCGTCAAAAAAAAATAGGACACCCGTAATAACTTTTGCTATTCTTACTGCAGTTAGACAAAATTGATATCACTTGAACTTATCAGTTATTTGTATCCTAAAAATGAATATATCATAAAGAATGCTATTTTTTCACCGAACTCATTTCTTTGCATGAAATTAACATCGGCTTCAAATTTCGCAAAACTCCACTCAAAAGTTTTCAATTTATAATTGTTCAAAAAATAGATTGAGTGTCTAAGGCAGAGATATGAAGTTTCTACGCAAATCTATTCATTTCGCAATCTCGTATAGATCAATAATTAATTATTTTCAAATTCTTAATGTAAAGAAAAGTTCAAAAATTGCTATTTTTATAAAAAGTATGAATTATTAAATAAAGTTAGATATAAATAAATCGTAACATACCAAAAATTTTAGATATTCGGATTCTTTGTCTTGAAAATCCTAAAACTGAAATTTCATACAATTACCTTTAGTAATTAAGATTTAATTGGTTATCTCCAGAAATATTGGACATATTTTAATAAAATTAGGGATGTACATAACTTGACACAATACAAAAAAAAAAAAAAACATACAATCCTTATAATACACACACATGATCGTGTGTATGGCTCATTAAAGCAGAAATGTCTAAAAGAGAAGGAAAACAGGATTAATTCGAAGTATGGTCCCCGATTACAGTTGTACAGCTTTCAAAATGCTGTTTCATGTAGGAATGAAACATTTTCTGAGTCTATGTGGCAGTCGGTCTATTCTTCCAGCAAAGCCGTTTTCATGTTTTAGATGATTCTGGGAGGGGAAGACAAGTTACCTCCCTAGAGCAATCCAAATATGCTGTAAAGAATTAAAGTTTAGAAATCTGACTGTGGAAAATTCATCAATCGAATATCTTTACTATCCAGTAATTCGTCGACCAAATAAGCTCTATGTGGATGGGAAAATTATGGAAAAATAAATCAGGGCTAACTGCTCCTCCAAAAGAGCTCCAAGATTTCATCTCAATACTTCAGAACAATTACGGAGTTTCTGTTAAAGACAATCTATGCGCAGTCCAACATGATGCCTGTCTACAGTGGTCGTGAACTGCTAGAGGCGTTGCATTAGTCTCTAGCAGCCACATAGTGGATCTCTGTTTCTCTCCAGATAAAGATACGACGAAATTAAGAGGTTAGGCTGAATATGGACTCAACAGTGATTATAATTTTCTTCCCTTGATCCCTTCTCTAATGTCGATGTTTCCAATACCTGGCAAAATCAGTTCTTTTATGAGTAGAAGTAAATCGGATGCAAATAGTAGATCTCTTTTTACTCCCTTCTATTCTTGTGTAGGTTTCTTGCTATTCTCGTGTAGCCTTCTGGAAACAGTAATCCTAAAAACTTGAGTTCCTGTTGTCGAATACTGTACAATTGTATGGGATACTAATATTGATCTTTTTAGTCTTAGTGGCTCTCTGATGACCTTTCCTAAATGGGTCCAATCTAATGATAGTTCCATAAATCGCACACAATACTGTGCGTTGCATTAGTCTCTAACAATCTGCTTTTGAGGCTTCTCTGTCTTAAGTCTCCTGATGGTGGAGACTTGACTATTCCGTTCTACTATTCAAAAGTCGATGGCTAATCATTATAACTATTTGCATTTGAATTTCACTCCCCCTCCCCGAATATTGCGGAAAATATAGCGAAAATTGGTAAAGGGTACGAACGAAAATATCACGGAAATTGACACATGCGCTGACAAAACATTTACTTCTTAAAACACGGCTTACACGCATGTGTACTTTTACATAACAGACAATAAAATTTTGTATCTTTGTTTGGAAGCATTAATTTTACCTACCGTTCAGTACTTTTGAAGCAATTTGACTAAATACGCAAATTCTCATAATTTTGATCACCGGAAAAGTTTAGGAAATATTCGTTCTGTTTAAATTCTCTCTCTCTCTCGCTCTCTAAGATTTCAGAAACAGTTCCCAAGCCCTTAAGGAGTCGTTTACAATTATCTATAGGTCAACTTATCACATAGTGTTCGAAAATGGAAAAATGTCTTAAGAAATCTATTTTTATTTTTGAATAGTTGTTGATAACTAGCAATTATATTGTTTGTCATCAACTACTAGACTATTAGTTTATTGAATTAAAAATAATAAAAATATTAAAGAAAAATTAATTTAAAAAACTTTAATTGGATAAAAGGAAGTTTAGTACTTTTCAGAATGTAAACCTTTGCCACCCCTTCCCCTCGAAGTAATCCAGTATGAGGCTTTCTAAAATAGTTTTTCTTAAACAGAGTATTATCTTTTTAATTCTAAGAATTTTTTATTCTGTATAAATAATTTTAACACTTTTAGAACTTAATTGTTATTTTAATAAATTTATTAATCCATATTCGATAGTATAAATTTTAGTTCCATTTGCACTGATATCCAAAATGAAAGTCACAAACACAAAATCTGTGATAGCTGGAAAAGTATTTGGTTTACTGCAAAGAAATTTGGTACAGAGAGATATTACTACTGGAGACAATATATAGCAACATAACAATATGGAAAATAGGTGAACTGATAAGAAAAGATTATTCTAAAAATGATCAAATTACAATGCATTATCTCTCGGAAAAGATCCGTCTAATATGGAATGTAGCCACCGGGCACTGCTATACTGTCCTAACAATAAGCCTTCATACTATTAATGAGGGTATCGGGAAAAAAATTTGTGACAATAAATCTTATTCTTCTAAAAGAGTGGTTTTTACCTCTTGGAAGGTCCTGGGAGGAAGATGTTGTTATGCAAAACCATATCAAAAATGTTCTATAGAACTAATATCTAGATATTTTGAGGACCAGTCCATACGGCGAAAATCCTCTTCAAGAAAATTATCAGTAAAGTAAGCTTTGTATGGCTTCGCTTTATCTTCCATGAAGAGAAAGTCTAGGTCTGAAAGGATCCTAGAAAAACCTCGGTCATCAATACGTTATACTTACAGATATATGTTCAATGGCTTACATAAAGTGGGAGGCTGACCATCCCATAGGCCAAATAGACTGGGAAAAAATCCATGTTTTCTTAACAATCATCTTCTCTTTCGTCTACGTGCTTTTTTTAAAATATAACCCCCTCTAAAAAAGCCTGTTTACGCCATTGACGGTGTGGTGACACAACTCGCATTAAAGACGTGAAGTATACGAGTGCCTAACAAGATACAGTCTCAGCCAAAAGCTTCTCTGCCACCAAATTGGATTATTTCTCTTATGTTGGAGGGATGATAGGATGAAAGTGAACTCCACTTTCTTTCTAGATAAAAACTCACCGAAAATCACTGTGTATACTGATAAATGTTTAAAAAACACGCCCCCATTCTTTAAGTGCCCTAGAATTGTGTGTTTGGCTCCATGACAAACGGGTTCTCTTGTATTATACGCTCAGAAAAATCTAACTGCATGCCGACAACACCATTGGACTTCGGGCATCAAGTGTCCTCTCTGTTTGGCGTCTATATATTGCTCTGCTGGATATTTTTGATCCGGAAGAGAAAGCTTTGTAGCCGTTGTCTATCTATGTTGTCCTGAATTTGATGCCAAATAACGATCCTGTACAAGTATCGTCGTCTGCACTGCAATTTGGCATAAAGAGTCTATAATCTGGATATCACTTCCGGTGTCACTTGTAACCATCAAGCCCCTTCCGCTTGAGACTGTCCAGCTTCAAGACCGCCGACGGTCTCTATCTAAATGAATCACTTAAACGATTATGAGATCTCATTCTCACTGCTTTTGGCCAAACTTGTGAGTTTTAACGCAATGTTCGCAACACTTAAGGCAAAAAATTAAGTTGCTTAAACAGTCGAATTTCATATTTTGCAATAAAACTAACACCACTAATTCCAAACTGCATGCTAACATTGTGTAACCTGTTCTACCATCGTTATCTAAAAAAAAAACAATACAAATTTATCAATTTTATAAGTAGCAGTTTTGAATAATTGTGAAAAACGTGTTTGTGACCGTTTTGGACACCAGTGAATTAATAAAGATATTAACTTTGTCCAACGATGAGAGAGTTACAGAAATTTTTTTTTAATTTTGAGTATCCCATTTTTTCACAACTTTATATCAATCTTATTTTTTTTTTACTTTAAAAGGAGTTATCTATATTATTAATTTTTATTTTAGTTGTAAATACAAGTTTAAATTTGTTCTTGAATGAGAAATAAAAGTACGAACGAAAAAAAAAAAAGGATGAACTGCTTTTATAGAAGTCATAAAAGGACGAACGGCTTTCATACAAGAGTGTTCTAATTCGAACTGAAATGTACAATAATGGGGGGAAAAGGGGACATCCTTGATAACTTTCGCAATTTTCATCACAGCCGAGTAAAATTGGTTTCACTGTTGGTGATATAAAGGGAACTCTATATAAAAATTATGGTATCATTAATTAACTAATTAACATAAGTAATTAACTGCTAAAATAATTTTTAACCGTTATGGAAACTGATTTTTTGCGAGATTAAGTAAAGAATAGCAAAGTATCTTATGTTCTAAATAACATTTGAATCTGATCGTAAGTTTCAAGATATTCGGAAAAAACTGTTAGGAGGTTATACACTAAATTATTGCCACGCTAACGATTTTCCCTGATTCTTAACATTTAGTGAGGATTCAACCAATAATTTAGATTTATTTAGCTAGTATATGGTTTCTTGACCGCGGTCTTGAAGTGGTTAGAGTATCTGAATAAGAGCACTGTTTACTTAGGTTCAATTCCCGGAGACTTCGGCTTGTTTAGCTGGTTATACATCAACTCAAACCATCATCCTTCCTGGATCAATAAATGAACACCAGGTTCGTTTAGAAATTTAACTGGAGGTTGCGGCGGACTATCCACTCAGCCTGGACATTAACTAGTAGTTAGTGCTCTTGGTTCAAAGGCTACATAAACGGAGATGGGTCCCGGGTTAGAATTTAACTTAATATACGGCTTCTTAAAATCCCACAATGTCCGACCGTAATTTGGACTTCGATTATTTCCCGAACTATTGGAAATAATTGTAAGAAATTTTAGATTTCAAGACGAAGAATCCACATATATAAAAAATTTTGCAAGTTACGATTCACTTTTTTTCCATAACTGTATTTAATAATTCATATTTTTCAAAGTGATATGGCTTTAGTCAATATTTTTATGTTTGTTGAATAGATAAAGTGTTATTTATTGTTTAGATCAAAAAGCTTTGGGTAGTATTAAATAGAATTTTTTGTTTGTCTTCAAAAAGTTTGAAACACTCCTTTTACATTAAGGGACCCATTTCTTTACCCACCATGACTCAGAAACTTACAGAGTTTTACAAATTGTAGGTTAATTTTAAGATGCGAAATCAGATACTAGAAAAAATTCGGACTCCTTAATAGAAAAATTCTCTTTTAGAAATTAATTGATCCATTTGAGTATCAAAACTTAATCTTGAAACCAGTAACAATAATACCAATCTTGTCTAGAGCCATAAGAATTGCGAAAATTGTTAAGAGCGTCCCATTTTTGAAGGTGTATCTATTGATCGACCATTTTAAATAAAACTGATTAAGAAATTATGGGAATCTAACTATAACTTCCCCCTCCTCAAAGGCTTATGTCGTGTTTTCAAATTAATTTGATGTTTTGCATTTAATGCTGAGATTATTTAGCGAAGTTTTATTAAATCCACCGTATCTAAAAACTACATTTGAAAATTGTACATCATTATCCACGCTTAATGTTGTAGGAGTATTTGGTGATATGAACCTTATCCAATAATAAATCAATGCAAAACCAATAAATTATGAGATATATATTCAACTATGAAATGTTACGCAATTTTCAATTAATTTTTTTTTTTTAAAAAAAAAAGCCACTTTAAAATTTAGAATTAATACTTAATTGATTCTGGATTGTTGACATCACAATTTCGATCAGAAATTAAATAACAAAAGTTTTTAGTATTTTATAAACTAGTTGTACAAACATGAGGTAATGAAAAATTATTACCGACATACAGCGCGGTAAACGCTGACGTAGTAGTTTTGAAGAAAGTGAAATGTTGGTTGTTAGAATAACGATCGACCTTGAACTGAGAGTGCAATAGTAGAGGAGAAATAAGCAATGGTTAAAAAAAAAAAACCCCTCCTGAATGTTAATTATTGGAACTGTTATAAACTACTTAAAGCCTCATAATGACGTTGAAGTTTGATGCATTTTTAAATGCAGGAAATTATTTAATAATATTTTGAAATGTAACATTTAAAACTATCCACAAAAATACACAAATCTTGTTCATTTCGTTTTAGTTTTCAGGATTTATAGTATTCTGGGTCAACCTTCTCTCATTCCTGTTCAAACTAATTGTAAAAACTAAAAACATCCCAGAAATGTTAAGTATTTAGAGTCAATAATCCAAATCAAGCGTGTCGTTCCTTTTCTTCTTTCGATACTATTGATCACATCCTATTATTGCAACTCTAGAATGAAGATATCGAAACAAAGAAATTATCAAAATATTTCAGAAGGAAACGAAAATGCAATACTGGATTTCGATGTGAAACTTCTCTTTTTGCCGGAAGGAGCTAAACTGTCTCTAATTTTCTGAAAAAGACAAAAATATTTTAAGTAAAACTGTTCTATTTCTACCGTTTCCTCAATGTGATGTATAACTGCTTCTTTGATAGTGTCTATAAATTCATGTCTAATCAAACTCATTTGAAAACCTTTTGAGACACCATATTCACGAAGATTAAAGAAAAGATTTATATGCATCGCGTAATCAGGACAAACTGGCCTAAAAATTGAATTAGCTGGTTTGTCTAAAGAAAATGGAGATATTGCAAAGATAATTAGATGCATCAGATCCAAAACCTGTAACAGAAAATCTATGGATGTCATTTGTTAGTATTGTCAGAGGTAGGTAAGAATAGTTTTAGGTCAGATAACCAAAAAAAGAACCTCTTTTTGAAGACAATATATGTTCAGAATATATTTTTGTCAAAATTAAGGGGCATAGAATTCAAATTCTAAATTTATATAAAATTCAATTTTTTTGTTTCTAAAATTTTATAATTGCGTCTTTTCATTCTAGCCTTTAGGAATTTTGTAAATGAAACTGTACAATGATTTTCTATTTGTCTTCATGAATTTATAAATTTTATGAAAGAATAAACTCTTGAGTGAGACTAATTCCTTTTAGATTTTCATTTTCAGAATTCTAATGTTGTTTTAGTTTCTTTTTTTAAAGCTTGTCACCAGTTTAAGTTAAATTTGTCCTTTACACTTGCCTAAGTTAAAGTTCACCTTCACCTAAGAAGTCCCATCAGGCACTGCCCATCTTCAAATCTATAGGCTTTGGATCTTAGATGCTAATTACCAGCTTATGTCCTGACCGAGTGACTAGCCCGTCTATGGTTACACTTGCTTAGATTGAGGGTATTTGAGTTCGTACTAATTTTTACTCTTCTGATTTCTGTCAATATTAATGGGTTAACTCACATTACAACTTTGTCTGGGTCAATAGTAACTTTGTCTGGGTCAATAGTAACTTTGTCTGGTTCAAAACTTTAAAAGCTTTTTTCTCTCATTTTAAAAAACTCAATGGAGCTGAAATTTTTTATACACGATTATTTTGGACGACAATACGATAATTTAATTATAATGAACAAAAATTAACTGATCAAAACTAATTATTTAAAGAATTAAATTTTACACCAAGGTTCTTTCCAAGTCGCCAAATCCGTCATTTAATAATTTATTATTTGCTTTAATTTTAATAACATGTAGCTGATATAATATTCAATTCAATAATTTATCGTTTGCTTTAATTTTAATTACATGTAGCTTAATTGATTAACATGCTTAATTGAGCTAAAAAAATTTGCACGTATTTATTTTAGATGATAAATTTAATAAACGTCAAATAATAAGATATATTAATGAAACTGATTATTGAATAAATTCAATTTGACTCAACGTTCCCTTTTGCTCTTAAAATTTAAGATATAAAAAATTATGTTATGCGAAGTGTGAAGTTTGAAAGAAAACCCATGTTCAAAAAACTCGTTTTTTACCGGTGTTATTATTTATAACAATGGTTATAATTGGTTATAATGTATTGAAATAAATGAGTTACGCGCTGTTTTTTAATCGGGGAACTTAAGTGACTTTATAACCCTAAATTACTCTATCAATATGAATGTTTTGGATATATTCTTATAATAAATGAGATAACTACAATATTTAATGATATATTCTATACTAAAATGTATGATAAATATTTAGAGGATGAGCTCTGTTGAAGCCTTTGGATGAGCTCTGTTGTTTATTTGTTTTTGTTTAATTTAGTTTGATTACATCCCACCAAATCTTTTTAACATTTTCAGGCGAAATTCCATTCATTTTCTGAAAGATTTGTGCATAATTTGTCTAAAACTGAAGCAAACTGAGTTTTCTAGCTTTGTATGTGATGCTTTCTCTGCTACAGTTCGAGAGGAGAGACTTTGAGAGAAGAGAGATAAGTCGAGTTTTTGTACCGTTTGTAAATATTGTGTAATTGCACATCCACCTACAGAAGCTGACATTGATTTAATTTGAGATATATAATGTTTGGATTTGGGTTCAATCACAATCTTTAGTTAATGTATTACTTTAGAAACTCTTGCATACATTCCCACTTTTGATTAGTTGATTATTGCTACCCCATTAGTTGACGGTTATTCTTATAGTGTCATTCATCCTGAGAGTTTATATTATAGTTTGTTGAAATAAAAATTACTATTGTTTCATGAATGTGTTTAAGACATTTCCTTGGACATCTTGTAGTTAACAAGGTGGATACGTAGTAATTTTTATCAAATAAACAGTTGAACCTCATAACGTTATCTTGAAAAATTATTCAGAAGAATCTTAATCTCACATCTAAAATGGTACAGGGTGCAGCAAAAATTTCCTATACTCGTAATAAAAATACGCTTATTCTATCAAGTTGCTTTTGATGTTTGTCAAACTGCATAGAACTGTGGTATTCTTCGGGTACTTTTTTTTTTTTTTTTTTATATTTTTTTTTTTTTTTTTAAATTAAAAACAACAAAAAAAAAAAAAAAAAAAAAAAAAAAAAATCCTTACTTGAAAATCATTTATAAATTTTTCACAGTACTTAGATTTTCTGTAATAAAACCAAAATTATAAAGTTTATGCAATTTTATTTACTTGTGCATATTATCAGACTATAAATACGATACAAAATGCTTTAAGAGATAGTAAGACCACCAACAAATTTGTGAATTTCTGAAGAAGTCATAATATGCAAATGTTGAGTATGTGTATTTAAAATGGATCGGGAATATATTTCTGTACTGATTGCAACTTTAAAAGTTAATCTAAATGGTATTAAGATCTATTCATTTTTCTAAAAATTGAGAAGGAATCTGTTAAGAAATCATAAGATCACCTGATGAAATTTGCATTTCGTCAATAAATAGAAATAGAATCATTACAAAACACATTTGTTAGTATTCCATAGCCAAGTTACCTGAGATGCAAAGGTACAGAAATTGATTGCGTTATCCGCGATCTATTTGAGGGGCTGCGGTAGCCTAGTGGTCATGGCTTCGGATTCGTGACCGGCGGTTTTCGTTCGGTCGCGGGTTCGATCCTTGGCCGCCAAAGACCCGCCGTGTAGCCGGGGCTGATGCACGTTAAATCTGTCGGGGCCCAAAGTCCTCCCGTTGGCGTGGTATGGATGTTAGGAGAGGGGGGTGCCAGCTCAGGTGTCGTCCTCGTCACTTGACCGTGGTTCAAAATTACGAGGTCCGTCGCCAATAGCCCTCGTGTTGCTTCTAGTGCGACGTTAATAAAAACTAAACCGTGATCTATTTGAAGATTTCATGAGGTAAAGAGTTATCTGAGGGCGAAGAGAGAAATTTTTTTATAATAACAGTGTATTAGTAATTCTGAAAGGTAAATAGCTACGTTAATGAAACGTTCCGAAACTGCCATTCACAAAGCTATAATTAGAAAAAATGATTCAAACAAAATGAAATGATTTGGAAGAAAAATAATATTGACAGCATGAGACGACTAATTAAAAAAAGGTCTTTCGACTCATAAAACTTTGGAACGTTTCAGCAAAAAAATTTCACATGTCACAGTTTGGAAGAGTCTGAAATCAAATATAGTACAAAATTTATGAAAATGAAGAACATACATCGAAGTTATTGAAACATCATCGAGATAAAAGAATGAAATGGGATAAAAATGACATGTCATGGATACAAATTATATTTCCTGATGAAAAGAATTTTAACCTTGACGGTGTTCAGATGGCTACGAAATTACTGAGCCGAGAAAATAAGGAGGATAAGTAATGGTTTGAGGAGTATATAGTCATGATGGATTGTGCGAGCGATTTACAGCAAATTTCTGTATAATATCAAGCAACACAATATGATCATCTGACACCGTTTGGGCCTTTATTAGATGGTGCTCGCTGGATATTTCAGTAGGACAATGCTTCTTATCACACATCCAAATCCACTCAGAAATGGTTTTTTAAAAAAGAAAAAAAGTTAATGTTTAGGCATAACATAATAGAAGTCCAGACTTACATCCCTTATAAAACCGTTTGGGGTATTTTATGTCACAAAATTTAAGCTAATAATAAACTGTTTTCATCGGCCCATGAATTGGAAGTCGCTATTGTGAAAGAATGACACAATATTTCCGAAATTGAACTTAACTACTTGGTTGTTTCAATGAAAAATGGTGTTTGAGGTTATCAGGAAAAACGGAAAACCAATATCTTATTAATTTTCATTCCTTTTTTTTTAGACAAGTGATCTTATAATTTGTTAATGATTTTTAATTTATTTCTAATATTTTTGTTAACTTAATCATTTATTACATTATTCAAAATTGTTAAAATCTTATTATAATAAGTATGTATAGTTTTATCATTTTTAATTTAAATTATACGTGGAACTTTTATTTATTTCGTAATTTTCAAAGTTAAAATGATCTTATAATTGTATACCTTACAATCTTATCTTATAATCTTAAGAACTGATGTAACTGAACTGAATAATTATATCGTGATGGGTCCTTGCGGTAAAGAAATTATTCTAAATTTTAATTTTAGTAATTAAGTGATATTCAAATAAATACTGTAAAATAATAATATTTAGTAATTATGTTACGCACAACTTTAATGTTTTATTAATCAGTACTATAAACTAAATATAGAATTTTTTTTAAGTAATTTTTCTTTCATTTTTTTAAATGATTTTAAAAAAAAAATATGGAACTTTGGAATAATACTACATGTTATGGGGGAAGGGTTTCGTTGTGTGTTCGAGAGAAATCACTCAAAAGGATGTGAAAATCTTTTAACAAAGAAAAAGAAAAACAGAAAGTTTGGAGCTTCTTTTCGGGTATATTTTTTTAAAAGTAGCTCTAGAATTCAATACAATAGAATAGCGAAGTTACAATCGAGAATCTAAGAAAGGTAGTAAAAGTGTTACTATCACTTTGAAATCGAGTAATGTTATATTGACCATGATCGAAAATTCATAAAAACATATAGATAGAATTAAAAAGATTTCTCCTGTGAAATCTAGATTCATTCAGAAGGCAGCATTTAGTGATCTAAGAAGCTGATAATCAAGGTTCTGCAAATTTGGCTAAAGCATTTTATACATGTTTTAGCCGATTTAAATACAATAAATAAATAGATCAATCCACTTATCAAACCTTTTTTATTCCAAGTACTCTTAAATCAAACGAGTCATTTTGTGTATGAAAATCTTTGTCTACTACTAGAAATTCATAACAAAATACATCTTTGAATAGTATAGCATGCTGTTCTATGAAGGCATCCTTAATAACTGTTTTTTGATAGTAAAGGTAATCAATTTATATAAATGCCTGCATGGCCTTACACATTATCATCTAAACAAACATTTATATTTCAGCATTTTGCTACATCTCTTCAATGTCTAAATTAAGTGCTCAGTATTCTGTATTTTACGAGTCTGTAAAAATTAAATTAATGGAATGCATGCGCATGAATCGATTTGTATCCGAAACGATATCGTAGAACTTTCACCTCATTATAATATGTCTCGATATGGTACTCTTTGATACTCCTGAAACATCTCTATCTTAGAAATTTGAGAACTATTTGATGTTTGGTGGGCTCAACCTTGTCGTGCATTTGTAGCGCGTGACTGATTTTGAGTAAGCGCCATTTTATTTTAATACAAGGCGATAAATCTAAAGAAGTGGTTCTAAAACTTTTTAGTCATGTGAACCTATTCCTAAGTTTAAAAATATTGAACAAGTCCTCTTCCTCCTAACCATTAGAATTCATGAGAAAAATATGCTGCTTATTTTCTAATTTAATTTTAAATAAAAACTTGTTTTACTAAATTAAAATGAAATACTCATAATGTTTACTATCCTCCAGCTGTTCCCTGCCATGCTTTGCTATGGTTCAGCTTGGTTAAATGTAATAGAGAGAAAAGAGAGAGCGCTCTTTTGTAGTACTCGTATATTTAATTTCACAATACTTGTGGTTATATACAATATTTTTTGATGTTTCATTGTTTGGGTAGATATAGATATTATTTGGTTTGTCGACTTAAGAACACGCAACATATAATTGTCCATGATAGAAGCAATCCGTGCCTAGATATAAACCACACAATTCTAAAGATTAGTCCTAAGCTTTGTTGATAGTGATTGTAAAGGCTAATCGAATCGGGAATTGCAATCTCTTAAACTGAACCGGCATATTTTTCGAAATAGTAGGAATGAGGACATTTCCTCCTTTCAAAGGTCCTGTCAAAATTGTTGCTTCTATGAGGTTGCTGATTAATATGTTTACTGAAAGCTGCGTACGGTAACAAAGCTTCGGCTGGTTGATATTTCACTGCAGGAAAATTGGCTCGCCGATTTTCCTATACGTGTGGTGGTATCCATGGCAGATCGAATGAATTAAAAATTCTGTTAATTAACCGCTTCATCTGCTTCCACAACGATGTCGGCGAACTTGAATGTGACTGCCTCATTTTGAATGTTAGACTGAATAACATTGTTAAGTTCGTAGACGTATTTATTCTTGGCCGCAAGAAAGATCATTCACTCGGCCAATCGGGATTCTTAAAATTAGTTTGAACATTGGAAAATACTTTCTCAACCAATTCTTTTGACATCACTAAACTGCAGAAATTTTGAGGCAATGAAATTCATCCTGAGGTCACATCAACCGACACTTCTCCATTTTCAATTTCCAGCAATTGATGTGAGAATATCTCAGCTGGTTGATCGATTTGCTATTGGACACGCATATTTGTAGTTAATTTCAAAGTCTTTGTGTGTCACCACAAAGTAGAGTATTTCACACAAGCATATATTTCATCTGCTGGTGTTAATTGAGTAATTACAGGTAATGTTTGGCTGAAATCTCCTATAAGTAATATTAATGCATTACTAAATGGTCAGATGTTTCCATTCAAATCTTGTAATGATCGATCAAGAACCTCGAATGATTATTGTGCATCATTGTGCATTCATTTCAAATAATATGTTTCTTTTTCCAATGTCGAACCCTTAGGAAATGTTGCACGTGGTATTTCGATTTGAAAGCGAATGAGCAGCTCTTCCATCTGATAGAAATGTCGCAGCTACTCCAGACAAAGCAAGCTATGTCATTTTGAGATAAGGCTGTGTCATCTAAGAAAATTTCTCCAACCCCATTAGTAACACTTTGCGTTACTTGATCACAAATACCTTTTTACTCAAACGTTAACTAAGAAAAATTTGATTGTACATACGACAAAAAATCATCCGTGCTGTAATTTTGTTCACAATGCAATTCTACATCGAACGAAGCTGCAGCCGATCGATTCAGTGATAACATTCCCAATTGACTGAGAGCTTTGTTAGCAATTTCTGAGTACAAATCTTCAATCATTATCATCGTTTCGTTGTAGATTTCTATTAAGAAATCTATGTTCATATTTGAGTTTTCCGTGCGTATTCGACGGAAAATACCTTCAGTTATATGCGATTTATATTTCTCCCAAAATTTTGTTGAAGATGAAAGAGATCAGACTGTCAATATGATTGCAAACAATGCACGAATTTGTTGCACGCGTCATTAATTCATACACCCCAGTGTCAGTCGTTCTCCAATAAATTCAGAGCATGACATGCACTACGGAAAGTGGCATGTGTAACACCTTTGACAGTTGTTGGAAAGACGTTGGAACGGGAACATTTACCAATGACATGTGAAGAAAGAAACATTAATCTTGATTGGGAAGCTCGATGTACAGTATGCCTATCGTAAGTTTCTTTAAATATGCTTGGTTGTTCGTTGACTCGCTCTCCTCGCTTGCGTCTTTCAAATGATTTTCTACTCGCATTCCATATGTCACACACAAGCGTTTCTAAATACAGTAATGCTTTTTCAAACGCGTCATTTGACATAACGGGAAGAAAGCAGTTAACGCTGTAGCCGATGCATTCCTGACTATTTGTTGAACATTTTCAGATGAGAAATATTCGCGTTGTCTATTTACTGCTAAGTGAGCAACAGCTAGATTTCATTTGATTCTCTCCTATTTATTTGATAAAATCGTAAGTTATACTCCCAAATTAAAAACCACTGAAATAGAATCAAAACCATAAGATTTCCTCTCATCCCAAAAATCAGTTTTGGAAGCAGTTAAAATAATTCCAGCAATAGACAACAATATATCATCCCTTAATTTTTTCCTAAGTTATGAAACTTTAATTTTTGTAAAAATCTTTAACTTCTTTAGTCTTCAAATAAATCATAAGCTTTAATATATTGCTCATCTTAATTTTTAACGAACTTTAATTTAAATTCTCTCCTTACTTAATTTTTTACGTCAGAGCAAATGTAGATCCGATGTTCAGCTCACTAATACATTTTTTCCAGTCAGATAGGGGATAAAAGCCCGAAAGGGTTATAAACGCCGAGAAAATATTTTCTACTAAAACAAATCACTCTGAAGAAAATTTCACGATATCATTTAAATTCAAATATCGATCAATACAGTTCAAATCTAACAACAATTGCCCTGAAAAATACTAACAAAATATTTCAATTCAAACGCAGATCAATGGACATAACACAATTCTAACTCAATGAGAAACAATGTCTTTCAATCAGGTGGAACAAATCACTCCACAGACAGTTTCACGATATAATTTGAATTCAAATGAAAATGAATCAACCCAGCGGAATTCTACAACCAATCTCACTGAAAAATAAGAAAAACAGTTTGAAAATAGTGTAAAAAGAAATAAATGAACTATACGCGCGAAATAAACACAATGGTTAACGACACAACTTGATTCCAACGCAATATCATATGAAATAATTAAATAAAAATGAAAAAAAAAATCTATGAAAATTCAATTTAACAATGCAATTGGAAACATTGAAATGGAATCATAAGATATTTAGTAGAGAGTGTTGCTTTTACGTCCAATAGATGGCGCTATGTGCGTATTTTTTTTCTTTCAAATCATGATCTTACTTGTTACAGGTGTGATATCTAAAAATAAGTTTATAAAAATTTTCGCTTATTTGAATGCACAATCGGTGGAGTAGTTTTGGAGATTATCGATTTTGAACAAGCGAACATTTACATTTGTTTTCTACAGATGAATAGCAAAATAAATTCTGCAGTAATAATTATTGAATTATTGAAATAAATACCAATTCTAGTGCAACAAAACAGTAAAATGCGATATTAATATTGTTCTTCAGGTGTATACACCTATGATGAAACATAAAGAATTGATAATATTAGATGCACATTTTCATACTATTAACATCGGGGCTGAGATTTATTCGTCTGTGTTGCTCAGAATTTCGCATATTATACGTTTGAAGTTATATTTTGATTCCGAAATATGCTGATATTGCAGCGCAATGTGCTTTGAGTGGTAATTTTTCAAAATATTAATAGGATTTACGACTCAACTTTTGACAGTACTATTACGAATTTATAATTGCGCCGCATAAAAAATGTATTTATTAAATTAATGATAGTGAAAAAATTTTAACAAATATTTCTTTAAATTCATGTATCTAAATTAAATTTTGACTATCCCAACATTTCGATTTGTTACTCCATTTGGGGTAGCTTCCAACAGTTTAAAAAGCTCTGGTCTAAAGCCAATGATTATGTTTGTTAGAACTGTGAGTCACTGCATATTTGTATGTGATATCAGTATCAAATATTTGCCTATAATTACATTGTAGCGTTATGTATATATATCTTTTGTTCAGTATTTTAATAAATATTGATGATTTGCGAAAAGTAGAAATATCGGCATTAGTAGCAAAAAGACCGACAGTGACAAAAAAAAATCAGTAATTCATCTTCCTTTCCTTATCATAAACTTAAGAAGGAATTTCTATTTTTCTGCTCAGAGTTAAATGTATTCTTAAGGCTACAGAAAATTTGAAAAATGATATATATATATATATATGTATGTATTCCAATTTTACAAAATCTTTGTTGATAACATTACTAATGTAGAAATATAATTAATTATTTTTTGTATATCATTAACTTATTGCACAAATTATCACCATTAACATCCTTGAACATTGAATCGCCATTAGAAACTTACATGGAAATACCAAAATCTGTACAAGAGTTTTTTTAAAGTCATCTTCGATCATGTTTCTGAATTCAGTAAGAAATTTAAATATGTTATATTCGTTTGAGTAGATAAACCTTTCTTACATGGAATTCTAAGCGATATACACATTTTTTAAGTAATTTCTTTTAGTTTATGCACACATATAATTAATAATAAGACTTCGTTCAATATTCTTTTAAACTGCAAGAGTGAAAATTAAAATTTAAAAAGGTTTTGTATAAAAAGCCCTCTTAATGGTAATTGCATGTACCCAAAAGAATTTTTTCAAGTAAAGTCTTATATAATAAAGACTCTCTGAAAAGATTTTGAATACAATATGAAAAATATGTGCTTATTATTTCACATTTATAATGATATATAATAAAAACAGAAAAATATTTACTTAAGAAAAAATAAACATATTTTCTTGTTGCTTGAAAATCTTTAACAGTTTGAAGCAATGTAAGTTAAATATTTGATATATTAGATTTGTTTATTTATTAATAAACAAACAACTTTATAAATGATATGATAAAATTATCATTATAATAATAACTGCGTTTTATTTCAATTTTGAATCTAGCTATTGTTATTAGAATCACTTCAGTTTAAATATAATCAAAGAATATATTCTAAAGCTTAACAATATACCGTATGCATCTGTAGCTAGTAATATTTAATTAAACATTGAAAATTTTAAATCAACTGCGAACAGAATTAATATATAATGAAGCAATTTTTTTCACTATCTTTTGATCTTCATGTGTTTTAAAAAACTAGGAGTGTTTTAAAAAACTAGGAATGTTTTAAGCAAATGTGTGGCTCAGCTTATCCTGATTTAGCTTTTGTGCCATAAGCCAACCATAATTCACTATCCCTTTGTTTTTATTCGCTCTTTAACAGTCATAAAACACGAATACATCTCTTGTTCGATTGGTTAAATTTGAACCTTTGCTTAAATGTGTCTCTCATGAATGCTCACGAACTCATTCAAGCAAAGAAAAAAAAAAAGTCACAGGAAATTACTCGAAGCAATGAGTGTCCCATGCCGTATTTCTAACGATAGATAAAATCCTTCGGAATATTGCACGATGTGAACCTTAGTAAATTTAGCTATATACAAGATTTTCCGTAGCCCCCTATTCCTTCGATATCCTATAAGCACATGCTTTCTCGCTGCATGAATAATCCACCATCGCTTTCTAACAATAACAAAGACTAAAATCCAAACACTACAAAAGTTTTGAATTAATGCGATGTGTACTTGAGCAGCCCCAATCTACGTGTTGTGATTAGTCCTTTTTCTTTGAATATAGTTACCGCCATTCACTGGGGAGAGACAAACCTCGAACCAAGCAATGTTTTGTAGAGGAGGACCGCTCTCTGTGCTTAGCAGACATCGTGTATGCACATTCTGCATGACAGAAAAGGCCGTTTTGCTTCGTCATTAGTGTCAATAGTATGAAACAAATTCTTTGCATATTAATTGCAGAAGTAATTTATACGAACTGGCGACTAATAAATATTACTTTATAATAATAAATTCTTTTAAAAAAATTAGCTCAAAAATAATTATTTTCAGTTCTTTTTCTAACAGCAAAAAGTAAGATCGTTGTAATTTCACATTATTTAAAAAGTTTATTGAACTAAAATAAAAAAAAATATATATTTATAGATTCGGGTTGAAAACCCAACATTAAGCGACATTGTTAATGCGTAAATACTATTATAAACATACAGTTTTTGCGTTAGAAACTAATTCAAATAACTAAAACTTTTAGTGATTGACTTCTGTCTTTTTCAAATCATTTACTTCTTGATCTAATCATTAAATTGCGTACATTAAAACACAGTAATTATTATCGGAATAATTCTATTTTTTATTAAGCAAATAAATAGCCACAAAACCTTTCAAATTATAGCAAGAACGATAATGTGGTAAGAATTATATTGTTGATAAAATACTTTTTAAATACGGTAAGAAATGCAGTTTCTTAAAAAAAAAAAGAATTTAAATCATTCATTCAGTAAAGAATAATTTTAATAAATCATGACTTAATTTTGAATACGCTCTTATCTACACTCATATTCAAAAAGGAAAAAAAATGTACCCAGAAAAAAGCAAGATACAAAATTAAGGAATTATTTCGTAATTGTAGATATGCAAATGATTACAGTGTCAATCGTATCGGGGCCAAAGATTCAGTCCCGTTGGCGTAGTGTGGAAGTTAAGAGAGGGAGTTGCCAACTCAGGTGTCGTCCCCGCCACTTGACCGAGGTTCATAATTACAAGGTCTGCAGTCAATAGCCCTCGTGTTGCTTCTAAAGCGATGTTAATAAAAACAAACCAAAAGCCAAAGATTCAGCAAACGGATGATTTACCGCACTACTAAGGGCCTTTTAAAAGGTTCTCTCAAAGTGCGTAATTTTAACTCTAATTTGTGTATTTGGGATTACTTTATTGCTTTGAGATTTAAAATGATTTTGAGATGAAAGCGACACTCATAAGAACAGTTGGACGCCTTTTAGAAGGGTCACATCGTATTACTTCAAGAAGACAGATGGTCATTCTGTCAGATTGCGCGTCATATCGACATCGCACAGATATTAAAGTTTCCCGCTGTTGGCAGAATTTGATTCAAGGAAGTTATCGCTCACAAGTAGGATCAGAGAGAACTTCATGGAATATAAGTAGGAAAGATCGAGAAATAATCCATCAAGTGAAAAGCACAATTCTGGACATTATATGATCAGTGATGCTCTTGGTATATCATTAAGCATGTGCCAGCCCCATTAAAAAAAGGTTTCATGCTTCTGGATTGCTTACAAGGAGATTATTAAAGAGGTAGTAACTGACATCACAAGAACTTTATCAGAGACTGTCATAGTGCCAAGAAAATGCAGCATGGATCTATGCGAAATGGCAGTGGAGAGTATCTTTAGGGATGAGTCTTGCTTTTGTCTCGGAGAGGATGGTAATTGCCTCCTTATACAGAGGTAATGCGGTCTGAACTACGATGTACTATTGACTATCACTCGACACACAACCAGTCAGTAGGGCGTATTAGTATGGATTCTTTCGACACCATATCACCGTTGGACAACCTCAGAGTCAATTTGACGGCCCAAAGGTGCGTTAGTGAGGTCCTCCGACAGGTGTCTATTACTTTTGTGAACGCCTATCTCAGCCATCTATTTCAACTCGACAACACTAGAGTTCATACCGATGCAACACCAAGAGCATAACCCACAGCCATAGAAACTATACCGTGTCTAACAGTATTGCCTAAACAAAGAAAAATTATGGAATACTACAAGTCATTCTTTTAAGACTCCAGTACTATCACAAAATTTTCAAGATCAACATGCCAAAGTTTAGTCTTCATGAGATGAGTTGAGTCAAGACAGAGTTATGAGCTTCAGGACTCCATGCAATGAGGAGTGGATAAATAGATTATCAATAATAGCGACCTAACATCCGACTCTCGGTTTTTAATCGTTTTGTCTTTAGTGAGTTCTAACTTTTCAAATATTTCGATCTGACTATTCCTTCTAGGTGCAACTTTTTTTTTTTCTTCGATGATGAGTATGTACAAATATTTATAATAATTCTTATTTTTCTAAAACCATCAGCCTATATTACAAAGAAATATAATCGCAACAAAGATTAATTTTGTTTCGGGTTTAAAATTATGTCTTACTACAAAAATCCAAATCAAAAGAGCCAATATTGGAATTGAAATGGCGACCTCTTTTGATTAAAGAATGAACTACTGATTTATTCTGTTTAATATCGTTATTTATAATTTTACCTAATTTTTTTCGTTTCGCCAAAAGCGCTGAAAAACGAATGCAGAATTTGACAATTATATGCAAAAACAGAGTTACCTAAATTATTTATGTATATATAAGACAAGAAACATTATTTCATATCAAAACTAAAACTCAACATTTATAAGGAGAAACTCACATAGGTTTCGCTTTAACTCTTATGTTCTGAAACTTTAAGTAAATTAGTTTCTTTGCAATTTTTGTGATTTTAAAATTCAATTATGATAAATTCAATGATTTCCGGCTTATATACTTTTTATTTTACCCTGTATAATACATGTATACATATCTATATATATACGTCATCCGCCCTCAACCAAGAACGCTATAGGTCGGTTGCTATATTAAGGAGTGACGTCAGATATCCTAATTATTTGGATTTACGATTCCGGTACTAGTGTTTGGTATCTTCCGCGTTCATCTGAATTTTCAGGAAACGATAGTTCAGCATTGCTCTCTATTTCATCCTAGATGATAGTTTCTGCGAAAATTTCGAGAGGTATCATTTCCTTCCGTAGGGTGGGGCAAAAATATCCTTCCGCAACAGCGGTACGGTCGCACCGCAGTCGGCTGTGATTTGATGCTAGTGTTGTTTTCACTGTTGACCTGTGGCTGTTGATAGTAACTATTCCTGTGGGGTTGAAGGTGAGACCATTTTAATTATTAATGATTACAAAATTGTAATGATTATGATTGGAATGGAAAATGTTTCTTTCTAATTTTCCTTAATATTAGGCTTAAGCTTAAAAATTCGTCTAGGAGCTCTGTATAGTAAATAATGGGTGGGGTCAACACCGGGTTTTAAACTTCTTCATCCATCCGTATAAATTAGAAAAATATCCTTAGCATATCTTTATACTCATATTCATTAAAATACGTATGATTTTAAGCAGGTTTTTTAAATCTTATTTATTCTTTGGCGCTTGTGTTGTAGCATCTCAATAGCTGACATAATTAAGAGTAATTATAAATTAAAATAGCAATCGTGTATGTTTTATTGATAGATTTATTGTAAAATTATAATACATTGTAACGCATTAATATATAATCTTTTATTCATGTTATTTATTACATGTACTTATTAATATAGCTTATGTATAAAATATTGTGTCATCATGTATCTGAAGCATTACATGGAGAAAAATGCTATCATTGAGTTTTAGTTTCAGTTTAGTTAAGTTTATCTCTATACTATCTTATTTCTTCCTGAATTTATAGTTTATCATTAAAATTTATATGTTTTTATATTAACAAAACATGACACATTCATCTTAATTTCACTCATTTTTAAAATTTGTTTGTGATCAAATTTATGTAGTTCATTGATCTAGAATATTCTTTTTGTACAGAAGTGGTTAAACGTTACATGTTTTTGTGAAATAACACCGATTTATAACATTTCCTATTAAAACTGATTGATAGATTGGCATTTATGTTATTGTTTGAAATTAAGATATTTGAATGCATAGTGTAAATTCATCAAAGGTACTTTTTGAACATACATAGAGAAATAATTCTCACTTTTGGTTGATATAAATACTTTAATAATTTTTTTTTTTTTTACATTATATTAAAAATACTTATTTCATGCTGTTATAAATCAATAGCACCCAAATTTTTATTGCAAAAATTATTCACTTACCAATTTATTTTTAATATAAAAGCAATGAAAAAGTGAAAACATGTTTTAATATTGGTTGTATTGTCTGCTTTCTGTGTAGATCAAGCTCTGTGTTATTTATTGTAAATTCATTGAATAATGACTGTTTAAATTGGTAACAATTCATTATTGAAGATAAAGTAAAACTAAAGGAAAATGAAAGCAAAAACTACCCTTAAATCTTATCCAAAAGTTATTTTGGATTTCTGTATCAAAATATATGCTCTTTTTGTTCAGGAAAATCTTGGATCAAAGAAGAAAAAAAAGTGTATTTTATGTTAATAGTGTAATATATATTGATAAAATATGAATGTATAATAAAAATTTAAATTGAATCTGAAACTAATTACTAGTAAAAGGAAGTGTATTTTGTAATGAAAGATATTAATATAACTCATCAAAAATGAATTGTTTATTCTTATAGTATATTCAAGAGCTCTGTCTCTCTCTAAGTATGTATACATGTGTGTGTATATATATATATATATGAAACTATTAATGAGATGTTAAATGTCTGCTGTGAGTTTATAAATTCTAGTACAGAGTAATAAATATGCTGTATTCAACTGAAACAAACTGTTAAAACTTAAGGAAATTCACCATTATTTTGTAAACAGTGTATGAAATGTAATAAATTAAAGGAAAAATATTATACAATACATTGATTCTCTTATTTAATATATTTTATATTTATTATAGTGTGTGGTTTGTAAAAGAACTCATTCTGGTTGTCTTTTGATCACAAAAGTATATAAAACAGTTTAAAATATACAATTAAAAATATAATATGAAGGATTTGAAAAATATTTCTTACATTACATGAAAAAAATATTTTGATTTCCCATTAATTGGACATGGATAAAATTTCAAGATGTATAGTATAACAAATCTACCAATCATATTCATTTTTGCCATTTAGTGATTTTGTATCTGTCCTTTAATCTTAGTTGCTAATGCACGATTCTATTAAATCGAAGAGTTTTTTTTTTTTGTGACTTTTCTTGAGTTTTACCAATCAGTTCTCCTCTATTTTTTTATTATTATTATTATTATTATTATTATCTTGATTTTGTTACTCAAGGAAAATTTTTTACAAGTACTCTTTGATTATACTTGATATTAAAAAATTGTTCTTTAATTCTGAATCAAAATCTAAAAATATTTCTAATGAATATTTTAAAAATATTTAAGTCTAATTGTGAAAATATTTTAATACCTTGGGTCATTCTTCCTATAATTAGCCTTGTAATAAAAAATTTCAATTATATTTAAAAAAAATATAACAGTAAAGACTATAAGATTTTTATTAAGCTGTTTAAAATATTTCTACAGTTTAAAATACTGTATAATAGTAAATGTTGATGCTTCTATTTTTTTAAAAGTACTTTGTTGAATTACGCATATATATTTATAATTTGATGAATGTATCTTTCTTTACCTCTGTATATTCTTTCAAATATTTGTTAATTTGCATAGAAATTTATATAAAATATTTTACCCTTGTCCCAATCTCAAATTTATCAATAAATAAAACATTTCTTATTAATATTATATCTAATAAAAATTCAATTACATATCCTTTATAAAAGTGCTGTAATGCATTTTGGAGATGGCCCCTTCTTTTGAATTCATTGTTTTAATCAGTTGGATAAGTTGTCCGGATGCAATAAGACATACTGTGTCATGACTCAGAGATAAAATTAGACAAGTGCTTAAATTAGATAATGGGTCTCTTTTAGGTTATACTTTTTTGTTTTAAATTAATATTTTATTTATTAATAAATTATTTCATGTAGTTAGACTTTTCATAGGTATAAAACTTATTTTTTAAAAAATTAATAATTTTTTTTTAATGTTTTTAATAATTATAAAAATTCTGTTCACTAATTTATGTTTCTTAAGATATTTGTGTCAGTTAAAAATGAATTGGATCTTTTAATTCAAAAGGCCATATCAATTTTATTCTCAACACAGTGTTGATTTTATAATTTTTTTTTTTTTTTTTTTTTTTTTGAATTTTTCTCCTTGTAATTTTCCTTCCTAACATTTCAGTTTATTTAAAACCTGAATTAATTTACTGAAATAGTAATTCTTTAGTAGTTGCTTGATTTCAGTGTGATAAAATTCGTCCATGTAAATATTGTTTAAATTCGTAGCTAAATAAAGTCAACAGATGAAGAAAAAAAGCTAAACAAAGGAATTTTTTTAGCTTTTGTCTCTTATATATAATTAGGAATCTCTTACTTTTGAATTATTGTTTGAGGTCAATGGGTCTTCTAGAATCTGGTGTGACATTCAGTTTTGACATATAGGAAGGATATTCAGAAATTAAAGTTTATTAAACTGTCTACTTTAAAAAAAAAGTAACTGTTATATGAAAATTGCAGTTAATATCGCGATTTTAAATCTTTTGTGGTTTTTCTATAAATTTAAAAATAGGTATGCTACATTCGATAGGTAAGCTACTATTAACATAGAATTTTTGTTGAAATTATGCTAATGTTTCATCTATTTCATATTTTATTAACCTTTCTAATTGCTTAACTTTTTTTTAAGGTTGAGTTGTCACAATGACGACAGATATATCTGTTGCCGTGCGGTGGGATCCAGTCAATCAGCAGGAGCTTGATGACTATGATTATGATGGAGGAAACAGCTCTTCCAGGTTGTTTGAGAGATCTAGGATAAAAGCTTTGGCAGGTAATTGTGGAAATTGTTTGTTGAAATATATATAATTGGGACTTTAATATATATTTAGGTTTTTATATTTAAAAAAATTCATGTTTTGTGTTTATTATTCATATTATGAGGTTTATTTCAAACTTAATTAAAATAATTAAGACTTATTTTGTAATTATTAGGGCTTGGTTCTCCCATCTTGATCAGACTAATACCTGTTTTGATATTGATGATTGTGAACTTCAATTTCTTTCTGAATATGTGATACAGATTAATATTATAATTATATAATTATTCGGTACTTTTCCATTTCGCTGGCACAAGCAATAAAATAACAAAAAATAATACAACCGATGCCAACAGAATATATGTATACCGAGTGTTGTTACCAATAAAGCAAGCTTGGCAAGATTTACGCTGGTGAAATGGAAAAAGTACCAATTATTCTTTGACCCGGGGATGACAGAATAGTCTCACTGTAGCTCATGCATGTCGTAAAAGGCGACTAAAATGGGTACCCAGCGTCTGGGGGTATAGCCGGGCACCCTGCCCCTGGGGATTATATCAGGGGACCTCAGGGACTTGCCTTCTTTAGGTAAGTACGGGCATCATGACCCCGAGGCACCTTAGTGATCTTTTTCTTTCCCATGGGTTTTACTGTCTTTGGTAAACACGGGTGACGCACTCCCGGGATACCCTATCGATCCTTCTCTATTTTCGACCCTCCTTCTTGTCAACCATTTTTACCTTTTTTTCCAACTTCACGTCTAGACCACAGTTTAATCTTGTTTGGCGCAGCATAGCCATATCTGGCTCTTGCGCCAATAAAATTTACATTCACTCACTCACCAATTATTCTTTAGTAATATGGGAAAATGTTGCTAATTTTAATTATTAATAGAATTAAACATTCTATTGTGATGTTTTTAAAAATATGCATTAGAAATGGAAATGTTTTATGTTATGTTCTTACATTTACTTTGCAATTTAAATTATTAATATCAAACTTATTTGATATTAATTTTTCCTCAATTGCATTTATTTTCAAATATGTATAAATATAATTTTTCATATTGGTACTGAATCTTCTTTAGATGAAAGAGAAGCAGTACAGAAAAAGACATTTTGTAAATGGGTAAATTCCCATCTTGTTCGTGCCAACTGTAGAATCACAGATTTGTACACAGATCTTAGAGATGGAAAGATGTTGATTAAGCTATTAGAAATCTTATCTGGAGAAAGACTGGTAAGCTAGTTTTAATATTGGCTTAAAACACAGTGTATAAAGTTTTCCTTCTTTTGATAGTTTATTGTAAATTAACATATAAAATGTTATGAAAATTAAAAAATTGAATAACATTTTAAATAGCATGTTTGTTGATTATTGAACATTTTCAAAATTCAATTAAAAAATATATGGATCTTAGTAATGAGTTCAGTGACTTGGTTGAAATTGGGGGGAGGGGGGAAGTTGTGCAGATGGATAATTAATATGTAAAAGAAATCTGTTGTCACTTTTTTTTAAAAAAATAATGCAGTTTACTGTTCGTATGTATTTCTTTTAGAACTTCTTTCGTAATATTGATACTTGAGATTAATTATAATATATACCAACAGATTAAGGGAGTTTAGTTAAATCATGACAGTACATTCATTATAAAACAAAATGTTTGTGAACTTGTTTTAAAAGAATAAAGGGTTTAAAAAAATGTACATAATTGAAGTTATAATCCTTTATTTCTGAATTTTTTTCATCTTACGTAATATGGAATTTTTCAAACAGTGAATGGTTCCCAAGGGAAATGATAAGTTGGATTTATGGAATGATAAGTTGGGGCTTGTTTGTGTCCTCCCAACTATTTGTCTATTGGAACATATTTGATTATATTTTTTATTTCAAGAACGTAAAGTAAAATGTGTAGTGTTCCTCCAAGTCGGGCTTTCTTTTTCAAATGTATTGCATTTATCCCGAGGTTGTCTTGTCATTCCAAAATCTCCTTTCAATTGAATAACCAACTGCTTCACAAATTTAAAATGATTTAAAAGTGTTTCATATATTTCTCTGCATATTTTTTGTAGAATATAAGCATTAATTGCATAAGCTTTTAACCTTCAAAAGGTTTTTTGGTGACAGTTTTTAGTAAACATTGTATTTTATCTTGTAGGTCATATATTTGTGTAATATATATATTTTATATTATAAAAATTATATATATATATATATATATATATATATATATATATATATATATATATATATATATATTGTGTATAAAAGATAACAGACTTGTCTGTTGTGGATTCTTCCAATTTCTCTTTTGCATTAATATCTACAGTTGAGCCTTTTGAATGTTAAAGGTTAAAATTACTAAATTTAATGAATGTTTTAATTTGTTTGTTAAATCTAAAAATTTTGATTTTACTGTGAATATTTTTAATGAATATTGTTAAAAGAATAATTTGCAAAAAATTTGAAAATTTTTATTTTTAATTTTTATTAGTTTTACTAAGATTGTTATATTATTTTAATTTACAATTTCTATAAATATAATTCAGTTACTTAAGTTTTGTGTGTTTCTTTAGGAAGCCAAATTTCTGACAAATAATGTTTTAAGTAAGTAATTTCGCATGGAATGTGTAATATTCCCGTAAATAATTAAATGTATCAAAATACCACATAATTTGGGAAATGGGTATGATTTAGTTGCACTTCAACCTAACAATAGTTTTATTTTTTGTTGTGTACAATTAACAAAATAAAAATTGATTAGTTTGATTTTATTTATGGAGTTGAGATCTTATTTTAAAAAATTTGACTGAAGATTTATTAAATATTTTGAAAATTGAAAAGACTAATCCTAACATTTATAACTTCCTTCTGAATTTATAAGTGTCTTCAAAGCATGTTTGAATAAATTAAAGAATGTACAATATATATGTGTTTGAGTGAAATTTGTTAAAAGAAACTCCAAAGGAAAATTTATACTTTGCTATGCCATATCTTATTTGATATAATATAATAATTTTTTTTAAAACTGAAGTATTCAATTTCATGCTCTAAAAATAACTTTTGTGGGTTCGTTGTTATAAAGTAAAAACATAATTGCTACTAAGACCAAAAAAAAAACCCACAGAATTTCATTTATAATGCTCAACATGATAATAAATAAAATGTTGTTCAGAAGGATTAATGTAATTTCACATGTATTAAAATTCATGGAATTGTCATTATTAGAATTTATTTTAAACTGTATATTTTTATTAAATAATTTGTTAGAGAAAACCTTTTTGTAAAGTAATAGAAAGAATTTTAAAATTCTTTATGTATAAACTTAAAAAATATTCAATATTATTGTTGGAAAATCGAAAGAAAATTAGTTCTTTCATGCATGACATTTTAAAGAATCTTGGTTCTCCTTATTCATTGATTAATTGTTTGTAATTTTGAATTTTGTCACCTGATGTAACAAATAAAATTATGTAAATCGAATTTTAAAATTTTTTCCCCTCCCTTCTAAACTGACCATGTATTTATTTATTTTCAGCCAAAACCAACCAAAGGAAAAATGAGAATTCACTGCCTGGAAAATGTAGATAAAGCTCTCCAGTTCCTTAAAGATCAACGAGTCCATTTAGAAAATTTAGGGTCTCATGATATTGTAGATGGGAATCCTCGATTAACTCTTGGCCTTATTTGGACTATCATTCTTAGATTTCAGGTACATGATTATAAGTACTTGATAAATATAATTAATTATTACTAAGTGGCTGCAATAGCCTACTGATTAAGGCATCAGCCTCGCAGCAGGCAGTTTTCATTGAGTTGGGGGTTCAAGATAAATTTAAACCCATTGATGGTGAAACTTGTAGTTCATTTATTGAATTTTTTAAAGGTTTCATTTTTTTAAAAAAATTAATTTTTCAAAAAATGTTAATTTATAAATTATTAATTATTAAATTATTTTTAATGAACCTATATTTAAGTACAAAATGTTACATTTGATTTCTTCACACATGTGAATTTAAAAACTTAATCTAGTACCTAGCTTAAAGTGTTTAAATGAGTATAATGATATTCCCCAATTAAGCTACAATAAAATAAAAATAATAGAATTAATCTGCAAAATGTTTAAAATATACTTAAATTGCCAATCAAAATAATTCACAATTTTAAAAATAGAATAGCATAAATTTTATGTTCTGTAATTTTTTCATTAAATATGTATAAATTTCTTTTTAAGAATGCTTCTGATTTTGCATATTATTGATATATATTATGTATTTTTATTATAATAATACTCTTTAAAAATATTATATGCTCTGTACCAGGATTATAAAGTTTTAAAATTCTCTTGTGCAAAGAAATTAAATGTGATATTCCATGTTATCCAATATTAATTTCTGTTAATACAAGCATTTCAAAAGTAGTTAGTTTTGTTTTATAAACTACACATTTCTTTGAAAATTAAATTTCCTTATAATTATGAAAGATTTAAGAAAAAAATCTCTTATCTCAACATTTGGTCTCTCTCTCTCATTGTGTTTAAATCTATATCTCACTTTACTATTCTATTTACTTATTTATTCTTTCCTTGTAGGGTAATTTGTTCTTCATTCAAAATTATATCTAAGACTTGGTCCTCATTAAAAGAACCTTAATTTTTCCATCTGGATGGGTATATTTTTCAGTTTGCTTCTGCAGACAGGGAATTGGTATACCAGCTAGTTTTTATAAATATGATGTTAATAAGAGAAGTAATAAAAGCAGAAATTAATGTTGCACATCATAACCAAAAAGAATATTTTCTTGAACAAAAATATTTGGGAAAACCAATTTGTTAATTGATACCTAATTGTTTCATATATTTAAATAAAAGTTAACTGACTTCCAGTTCTTTTAATCCAATAATATTAAGTCAAAGTATAATTGCAGATACACATGATGCTCTTCTCTGATATAAATTTACTTGGACACCAATGAACAAATGTGTTTTCAATAATTGTAATGTTATTTTCAGATAGCTCTACTGCAAAAAATAAATTGTGTAATTGAATCAAATTTATATTTAAAAAATTAAATTTGAAAAGTTTCCATCTTGATATGAACTTTTTTGTGATGTTCTATTTTAAAACTATCATTTGCTTTTTCATCCGAACTTCTGATTATCAACATAATAAGTAAAAAAAAAAAAACGTGCTATGATGTTGTAAGTAATATTAAATTTAGAAAACTTTTGTGAGGACTATTTTTATTTTCTGATGAAAAAGTGAAGCTGTAGACAACTAGAACTCTTTCTAACATTATAACTACAAGTCATTCATCAGTGTAACGTAATTCATAAAAATAAATATCATTACAGGTGCAGAGCATGAAAAATATTTATAAAGAGTTGAAAATTGAGAATTGTTATTTAATTTACTGAATAAACATAATTTTCACAAAAATGTTTTGATATGAATGATATGCAAGCTAAAGGTTTTCAACAATGTGAAATTCAGAATATTCTTATTAACCTTTTTCTTTTTCACTTTTATTTTTTAAAAACTGGAGATAACAGATATATAATAACTAAAGTAAACATATATATAATAATTAAGGTAACATTATTTACATTAACTTTTGATCTGAGAAAATTTTTTTTAAAAGAAGAGCTTTTGAGAGTAAACAGAATCAAAAATAAATGTTACTTGCTCAAAACATGGAGAAAAAATGAGTGCCTAAAAATTGTTAGTTATTTAGTCAATAAAATAAATAGAATCAAAAGCAATGTTTTAATTTTAGATGTATATGATTAGAAAGTATATATATCAATGATGTACAAACCAGAAGCTTTTTTTTTTTTTTTTTTTATCAAATTGAAAATCAAATACCTTTGACAAGAACATCTGTATTAGATGTCATTTCTATAATCTTAAGTAGACCAATGTCCTTCTTTTGTAGATTTTGTCCTCCTTCCTGTCCTTTTCGATATTTTAAAACTATTCTGTTAATCTCTGTATTCAGATATGTCGTGCCAAACTGTTACACAAATGTTGAATACAAATTTTTTTTTTTTAGAATATTCAAAAGTTAGATAGGTTGCTCTAACACCTGTTATAGCGCATGTTTTACAATTATATGAGCTTTTTTAAATTGAGACAAATGTCCAAAAAATTCTTCAATCTTTTTTCAGTTATGAATTATTGGAGATTTTAATGTGTTTTGTACATAATCAGGCATTTATTTTCCACTAAATGATTCAAACAATTGAAGGTGAACATATTTCAGCTGCAGAAGTTAGTCTTATTTTGAACAATTTTGTCCTTCGATATAAATCATGATTTGAAGAAAAATTTATTCCTTTATTAATATAAAGGAAAGAAAATTGCCAAACTTAGATGAATCAAATCCCGGCATAATGGAAAAGTGCACCAAAGAAGTGCAGAATATTTATCAAACATCAACATCTTTCCAATATGTCAAAGAATGGTCTGAAACAAATATCGGAGGGAATAACAATTTTCAATAGTGTTTTTTGACTTCATCGCAAGTAAATTGGACAGATTTTGAAAATTGTGTTGAGTTTTTTTTGAAAGAAATGCCTGATATTAAAATCAAAGACAATTGTCTGTTTGAAGAAATAAGAAGACTGAATGTATATTTAAATTTTGATAACTTAGAACACTGGGAAAATTAACATGTTGAAATTGATAAAAGATTGGTGGAAATATTTAACCATTTCTAAAATTAGCACATTCCATATGAAAATTTAGTTATTCTTGTTGAATTTATGTTGTGCTGCCTTGGAATTAATGCCATGATTGAAAGATTTTTTTCCCCCCCATTGGTAATGATTTTTGGACAAGTGAGAAATCAAAATTGAATGTTGATACTCTAGCTGCAGCTCTTCTTACTATAAATTTTCAATGAAAAATATTTTTTACTCCAAAATTTCCAATACATTATTAGAAAATGATATATTGACAGAAAATATTCATTCAATGAAAAAATACGTAGGCTTACAATCCTTTTAATTATTTAATTAACTAATTAGTATATTTTTGTTTGAATTAATAAAGTGTTTGTTTTATTTATTTTTTTAATTTTTTTTTATTCTCCTTTTCTTTGTTAAATTCCCCCCCCCCTTTTTCATTACAAAAAAATTGGTCACCTTAATAATATGCATCATACTGAAGCTGTCACCAGTGAACATTGAGTTTTTAAAATTTTCAAACTTCTCTACAAATAAATACAAAACTTGGCCATATTATGGAAAATCTGGAACCTGCAAACGAAGAATTCAGTTGCAGCCTGTAATTCGTCAGCTGAACCATAATCCTGTGGTTCAACTTGATGTTTTATAGTCCTCATAGGATGAATAGATGTATCCCTCACTAATGTGAATGAAAATCTCAAATTTGTCCCAATCATTGTTAATATACTTAACTACAATTGCCTAATATCAGAGCTTTTTTTTTTTTTTTTTAATTCATGTATTGAATTAGCAAAAGAAGAGAAAAGTAATGGAACCATCAGTTCTGATTGCATGGCACTCCATTCTTTAATATATCAGTCAGTTTAAGAAAGAAAAAAAAACCCACAATGGTAAAATATAATAGGTGAAAATAAAGAGTCAGTTGCTGAGGGTAACTTATTGTCTGTGAAAGAAAATAGTTAGCTTTCACATAATAAATTTTCTATCAACAGGAAGCATAAAATAAAAAAAAATTAACCCTGTATAACTTGGAGAAATTCAAAGATCAACTTCTGAAAGAAAATAGGTTAGTTTCACATAGCAGGAATATTAAA
>BMAW01006826.1:149691-176031 GCA_019974015.1 Nephila pilipes
TAATCAACAGGCAGCCTTAAATACTAAAATGTGACATTCCTATAAAATATAAAATGTGACATTCCTATATGTCACATATAAAATGTGATATATATATATATATATATATGGCAATGTTATACAATACATTGGTAAACAATTTCAGTGAAAAGAGGGAATTAATCTGTGCTGAATTAGAAAAAGGTGGGGATGAATTTTTTAAAGTTAATATATTTGTATATTTTCACTTATGAAAATTTTATTTTTATAGAACAAATGTTTCTTTATAAAAATATGTATTAATTTTTTTTTTCTTTATGGGATATTGAAATACCAATTTATAAATTAAATGTTTGCATAATCTTACAGATGACTTTTTTTACATAAGTGTCTACTAATAAATTTCAGATTCAAGACATCACAATTGAAGAAGTTGATAATCAAGAAACTAAATCTGCAAAGGATGCATTATTATTGTGGTGTCAAATGAAAACAGCTGGATATCCCAATGTTAATATCAGGAATTTCACCACTAGTTGGCGAGATGGCTTGGCTTTTAATGCTATTATCCACAAGCACAGGTGAATATAGTGTATATTTATCAGTTTAAAATCTAAATATGATTTTTATCTTTTGTACTAAAATTTATTATGAAACAAAGATCTTCATTAGACAAAATGAGATGAAAAGTTGTATGACTAACATTTTCAATATTTTTATACTTTTCTACAATATTTTGTCAACCAGTTTTTGTCTTTTTTTAAAAAAAAATTTCACATCTAGACCACAGTTTGATCTTGCTTGCCGCAGGATAGCCATATTTGGCTCTTGCACCAATAACCTTTACATTCACTCATCTCACTTTTCTAAAATAGAATTTGTGTCTTAATTTTGGTAATTCACATCAAACAATGCATAACAGAATATCAAGTAATACATAAAATAATTTTTCTACTCTTGATATTACTTTTAACCTTAAAGATGTCATTTATAATCTTATATTGCAACTCTCAACTTTTATTATGGTAAGGATCCTGGAGTTTTGACCAGCTTTTGTTCAATTACTCTAATTAGCATTCTATGTAAACTGACTGTTTGATTGTGAACAGACTAAATTTTTATTTAAAGAAATTCAATTGTTTAGCTGTTAGACAAGCTGGTTTCAGAAAACATAGAAACACGTTGCTAGATTTACTCAAATGTTCAAAGACGGTTTCCATCTTAAATAGAGCATGGTTGCTGCTCTGGTCGATTTCCAGCTAGCTTTTGATGGAGTCTGGAGAAGGAGATTGCTCAGAAAATTGACATTGACGTCTTTTGGAACATGTACGGTTGGATTAAATCTTTTCTGGACCGGCTTTTTATAAGAACTCAATATGAAACAACTGTCTCCGCCTTCAAGAATACTAGACAGGGGCTTCCTCAAGGTCCAGTTTTGAGCACACTCTTATTCTACATTATGATAAATAATGATGTAAACTGCATCATGCATTCACGTCCTGGAGTACAGGCTCTTCTTTATGCTGAAGACCTTGTTTTTGTGTCATACCAATAAAGACAGTCAAGCCATTCAAGATTCACTTAAGATTGACCTTGATACCCTCCGGACTTGGGGAAAAGATTATGAAATTAAGGTAAATTTGAATCAGACAATTTTCCCAGGTCTTTACTCTTAAGTACTAAGCCCAAGGACATTGAGCTGATATATGATGAAAAACTCCAGAGAACCCAAGAAGTTACTTACCTGGGAATGGTTATGACCATTAGATTGAGTTGGAATAAACAGACCTGTAAATTAAAGGATATTGGCTGGACAAGAAATGGACTGCTTAAGAGACTTCCCAGTGTTAAACAGGGTACAACTCGGGATCGTCTGTGTACCACTTATAAATCATATATTAGATCTGCTATTTAATATGTCAGTGAATTCCTGTTAAATGCTTCTGAGGCTGCATAGGCCAGCTTGGAAATCTCACAAAATAATGCCCTTAGAATTATCACGGGGGTGTATTCTCTTCTCCAATTCTGGCCATGAAAATGCAGGCTAAAATTGAACCTCTGTCCCATTGTAGAAAAAATGATGCTCTGAAGTTGGTGGAAAGACTAAAGAGATGAAGTGATTTCTCGATGACTTATAGCCTGTCATTCCATAGGTTAAAATCTCAACCTACCTTTCTACAGGTGACAACTAACCTGTCTATCATTTTAAATATTCCTACAAAGAGACAACCCTTATTAGTAACAACAAATTTCTATCGACATCTGAACTTGGCTGAATGTAATTTAGATTTGGTTCTCCTGTTAGTAAAAATAACTATGTAGAGACAGGGTTGAAAATGGTCACCTTAGCTACTATTGGCGGAAGATTCCCAGAACAGCACTGGCTGCATATGTACACTGATGGTTCTGCTACTGGGGCTCATACAAATGTTAGTGTTTACTGCAGGCACTTTAGCCTCAGCAGAGCTGTTGGCAAGCATTGTACAAATTTTGATGGTGAAGTGGATACTGCTCACATGGCATTAACCGAGATTGCAAAAAGAGAGTAATAGAACATTGTGATTCTTATTGATTCACAGGGTGCTATCAGGTCTATTTCTTCAGTTCTGCTCTTGAATGCCAACTTTTAATTGACTCTATGGTAAAAAGTGGACACAATTTTGCCCTACAATGGATACCGAGTCATTGTGATATCGCAGGGAACCAGTTTGCTGATCTGCTTGCTAAGGCTGGATCTAATCATCCACAACCAGATTCCCCTGCCAGTTACCATAGTATTAAAAGAATAATTACAATCAAGTTCAAAGCCAGATTTTATGAAACTATTATCAATTTAACAAGTGGGAAGACCTGTGATTCCTTGTTGGATAATCCCATACCATATAATCTGCCCAGACAGGTGGGTGTAGCTAACTTCAGGATAGTAACTGGACATGATTACCTTGGGAAGCACCTACATAGATTTGGATTGGTAGATTCTCCTATTTGCCCACTCTGCCTGAAAGGTTCTGACATGAGCAATGATTTCTTGAATTGCTGTCCTGGACTTACTGGCATAATAGCTGTAAATGCTGCAAAGAATTTTAATCATTTTATTTATGTTTCTGAACTGTACTGGGCTGCCCATCACCACCTAGCCATATCCACCATCATAGACTAATGGTGGATATGGCTAGGTCTAACATAGGGTTAAAAAAAAAAAAAGCTTTAGTTATGGTTAAACCTCAGTTTTCATCTCACCATTCAAAACGTGTAATGTTTAGCTCACATCCTTTGAATATCTATGATATTATATATAATATTTCAAGTTATAGGTTTTTCTTTATTTATAAATCTATAAAAGCACATATGAAGGACCAAAATTCTTAGATATTTCCATTTACATTGAATTTATGAAAAACTCAAACAAATATAACAAATACTTTTGATTTTAACAATTATGCTCCTAACTAATTAACCATAATATTTAAATTCTTTTATTCTGTTGGTCTATTTTAACGTTTCTAGTCCTTATAGTGCCAAGTACTCAAAATGCTTGTGACTGATACAAAATTAAAATAAGAGTACCTTCCTAACCATTCTAAAATGCTTTGAAACATCAAGCCTAGCTATTTACAATTAAAACTTTTCACCAACTATTTATTAATTAATAATTATTTATTGTTTGTATTTTATAATACTCATGTTGAAGAAAAGTGAATTTAAAACAAGATAACCAAGCTCATAGTAAATGGAAAATCATTTCAACACATAAGCAATTAGAAGTAAACAATGAATTAATATGTACAAATGCAATTAAATGAAGAAGAAAAATAGCTTTTAAATACAAATGTTCACATACAGAATATATTTCTAATTGACTAATTTCTTTTGAAAATGGCCAGGTTATTGTAACAATAGATACTTAGCAGACATTCATTGACTAGGCTTATAACCTCCAGTCTAATTATTTAGATCATGAAGGTCGAACTAGTAGTCCTTCTCCTTTAATGTAGCTAATGATGAAGTCAGGGCAGGCATCGTGTTACATAATATAAATGTACAAATTACCTTTCAAGTTTAAATTGTTCCATTCGAAGAAAATTGTACAGTTAGTGACATTATTTTTGATTATTTTGAGTTTTTAGACTGTAAAGGAAGAAATGTATTTATAAATAAATTTTAATTATTTCATTAAGTAGTATGCCTAGACTTGCACATCAAACATTTTTTAAGTAAACACCAGATGACAGATTTTTTAATATTGTAAACTTAGTTTTTTATAAATCTGTTTATAATTTGTAATTGTGCAGTCTTGGAAAAAGCTTTTTCTGTTGTCTAATGTCCTGTGATCAGTTGGTCAACTGAAGTAGAATCTTCACCTTTGGTGCAAATCTTGATATTTCACTTTCAGTACCACTCTGGTATATAAATTTTTATACTAAACTTTTTAGTTGTATATTATTTTGGCAAAGTTGCAAATAATAAATGTTTTAATTGCCAAATAATTCAAAATTATTTCATCGAACAATTATCTGAATTTTTGAAGTTAATGTTCAATATTTTAATCCTAAAATGTTGTTTGAAAAAGAAAGATTGATGAAAAGGGTAGAAAATATCAAGAGAAATAGAAATTGAAGTATTTGTGCTTTGAGTATTATAAATTTATATCTATCATGCTATATCCAATAATTAGTGTACTTGAAGAATATAATATTAAAATGCACAATGATACAAATCACAAGGAAGAGTATTCATGCAATATAGACAAATTAAAAGAAAAATTAGCTCTGTAGCTACTTAGTGTAGTCTGTGAATTTTATTTGTTAGAAAATTGCCTTTCATTTGAAATGAGTTCGACACTTCTAATTTAGATTTTCGATCTAAATGGAACATTATTATTAAATAATTTATGCAGTTTTTTAAAATATCTTAGCTCAAATTACATTTAATATCAAATTTCTTTTGCTCACATCTATAATTCTTCTAAGTGATTCATTTTAATTGAGACTATATTCATAGATATGAAAGCACATATGTTAGAGAAAATGTTTGTCTGCTATGCAATATTATTTGTTAATCTCGCTGGGGGGGAAAAAAGGAATTCTGTTTAGATTTTAGAAAAGCAGCTGATCTCTTAAATATGTTTCTAAAAAGACATGTTTTAGAAATAACTTTTCATTTTCTAAATTAACACTTATCTTTTTTAGACCTGATTTGGTGCAATATGATAAACTCTCAAAATCTAATGCCATCTATAACTTAAATAATGCTTTTTCTACTGCTGAAGAAAATCTGGGCATTACAAGACTTTTGGATGCTGAAGGTTTGTCGTCCTATTTTTGATAAATCCTCTTATTTTAATTTGGTATGCTTTTGAGTTTTAGTTTTGAGAATTTTAATAGAAATAATTTGTAAGTGACTATTTGTATTGCAATATATCTGGGAAATATGTAAATTCAGAGTTTGATGCTTTGCGATAATGATTAACACATTTAATTTTTTTTTTTTTTTTTTTTTTTTTGTCTTATAGAATGTAGAAGTAAGTGTAATATCCAGGTTTTTATTTTAAATTACATTTATATTGTTAGAAAATCCAATTAATAAATTTATAGGAAATGTGAAAATTATAAGAATAAAGTTAAATGTGTATAGTATTATATACATTTATAGTATTATATACATTTATAGTATTATAAAGTTAAATGTGTATAGTATAGTATACATTTATTTCTTAATTTTCTTAGTATCCTGTTTTTCTTATAATTTAAAAAAATAAAAATATTTTTAAAGTTAAAAATTATCATTGATATGTGTTATTGCTAGTGACAATAAAATTTGATTAAGATTGTCTGTGTTTTGTATTTTAGCAGTTTTAAGAGATAAATTAAGTCATGATATATATTTTTAGAAAACTGCAACTCTTGATTTCCATGTTCAAATTTTATGCTATTTAATATTTTTAAATGTTTTTATTCCTTTTGGATCTTGTAAGTATCAAGAGTCATAGTTTTTTTTTTATAACAATAATTTGAAATTGTCTTTTTTTTTTTTATTTTAGATGTTTATGTTGAAAGTCCTGATGAGAAATCCATCATAACTTATGTTGTTACTTACTATCATTATTTCTCAAAAATGAAAGCAGAAACAGTTCAAGGCAGGAGAATTGGAAAAGTTAGTATTACTATTACTTGTTTTTATTTGATTAATTTTTTGAAATTGGATTGTAAAATATTGTCTTTTTGTAAATCAGTACATTAATAAACTGAATGTTTTGAAATGCTAAAACATAATATTAAATTTTCATTTTAGAAATTAATATGCATTACTATTTGGGTTCAACATAAATTTTTAAATTTATTAATATTGTTGTAAGCTGATTAATTGTTTTGTTATCTTAATTTTGATGGTAAAAATTTAACATTGAAATATGCTGTTTAAATTTCATTAGATTGGCATGTCTTGTCAATTGTGAAAATTGGAATTAAGATTTTACACTGACTTTTCAATTTAAAACCATATATGCATTCTAGATTGAATTTATTTAGTTAAATGTTTTCATATGCTTCTGAATTTTTTTTTGTTTTTGTTTTTTTGTATGCATTGTAGATTTTCATTAAAACCCTGAAATATTTGTTTTTAGATTTCAAAAAGTTATATGTAAATTGCAATAATTGAAGTAATTTGTGAAATAAGTAAGTTTTACTTCACTTAATTAAATATTTGCATTTCTTAATATCTATTGAAATGTTACCAGGTTGTTGGCTTGGCTATGGAAAATGATCAACTAATTGATGAATATGAAACTTTGACTACTGATCTTCTGCAGTGGATTGAACAAACAATATTAGCATTATCTGATCGAAAATTTGCAAATTCATTAACTGGAGTGCAACAACAGCTTACAGCATTCAATAATTATAGAACTACTGAAAAGCCTCCGAAGTAAGTATTGTCTGTTATTCAAGTATAAATTAGTTTTTAAGCCAATGAATACTTTGAATCTTATGTCCTTTATTCAAAATGCAGAACTGTTTCACTTTGTAATTTTGGAGTGAAAAGGTATATTATTTTCCTCCTGAAATATTTTTTTTGGCTTTTGTATTTTCACGATTATTTTATTATATTAAGAAAATGTTTTATATATAAGATATATTAAATTAATGTTTTTTTTAAAGTAACTTTTGAATGCATTAATTTTCTAGATTTACTGAGAAAGGCAACCTTGAAGTATTACTTTTCACTATTCAAAGTAAAATGAGAGCCAATAACCAAAATCCTTATTTTCCAAAAGAAGGGCAAAAAATCGTAGATATCAACAAAGCATGGGAACGATTAGAGAAAGCAGAACATGAGCGAGAGCTGGCTCTTCGAGAAGAATTAATACGGTAATTCACTTTTGTATTCTTTTTTATATTTTTTCATATTCTTTTTATGTTAATCATTTCTCATTACTGATTCACACTATTAATAATTTAGTTTTATAACAGGAAGTTGATTAATAGTAAGATGTTTGTTAAACTTAATATTTTTAATGTTTATTAGCAGATATTGTTTTATATTTATCACTTGCATATTTGAAGATTTCATCTTGCTTTTTTTTTTATCAGAAGTAATCCCCTTCCTTCCTTCTTATAAAATTGGCCTTTCAATGGAATGGGTGATCAATCAGAAAAAGGGCTAAGATTCCAAAAATAACACAAATTAAAATAAAAGAGCCATTGGTCAATATTTGTGCAAGTTATCTATAGAGTGAAAAAAATATCTCATTTCATATAATAATGTGGTAGTCTTTATGTTATTGAGTGGGAAAAGAAGAACTTTTTTGGGAATATTTTCTTGATTCCACTCAATGTCCACAAACCACATTTTTTTTTTAATCACACTTTTTTCTAATTACTCATTCAGTTGATTAAGATGTTTATATAAATTTTCCTGTATTTTATTACTTTTGTGAAATATTCAATATTTAATTATAATTTTGGATCATAGTTGTTTGTCTTAATATATTTGTCTACATTAACAAAATTCAATTTTGATTTGAATTAAAATTTAAAAGCTTTGTTTTGTATGAGATATACAGTAAATTTACATTTTATATGGGATATACAGTAAATTTACATTTTATTGCAATTTTTAAAAAAGTCGGAAACAAAGGAATTTATAAAAAAAATCTTTTATAAACAATCATATGTAGAATAGTTTTTATTAATAGAATATGAAATTTCATTTTGTTTCTTTTTTTATATTCTAAAGATATTGTTAGATTTTTTTTTCTGAGTATTTTTTGTATTGTAGTCATTTGTCTATTTTTGCAAAATATTTTTGTGGTAACTTTGCAGTTTCATTAATTAAAGTGTGTATTTTTAGGCAAGAGAAATTGGAACAATTAGCAGCACGATTTGATCGTAAAGCTGGAATGAGAGAGACATGGCTGAGTGAAAATCAGAGATTGGTGTCTCAGGATAATTTTGGCTTTGATTTAGCATCAGTTGAGGCTGCAGCTAAGAAACATGAAGCTATAGAAACTGATATTTATGCTTATGAAGAAAGAGTCCAGGCAGTTGTTGCTGTAGCACAAGAACTAGAAACAGAAAACTACCATGACATTGATAGGATCAATGCAAGGTATATCATTTTAATTGTTGATTTCTTATGTCAAATTGGTTGGGATAAAGGTCATGAAAAGTGATAGTTTAATCATTTTTTTTTTTTTTTTTTTTTTTGTTTAACTGAAAATTGAAACTTATTGGGAGATATTTTACTTTTAAATAAAATTAGAGCAATTAGACACTACTGCTGAAGCATATTTTTCAGTCTCTTCAGTGTGGTATAGACTTAATACATTCTTTAGAAGGTGTGTGCTGCAGTATATACGCCTTAATTAAAAATATAAAAGTCAGAGAAATTATACAGCAAAACTTAGTGTTTGATCCTTGAATAATTACAAACTGTTCTTTAACTTATGAAATGCACTTAAAACTTTTGATTTAGGATAATTATTTGGTGGAAAAATCTTGCAATAATCACTGCTGTGTTTGCAATCATCCGAGACATGTCATGAATTGGCTTCAAATTAGAATAGCATTAGCTGTACTCTATGCATGGGATGAGTGCAATAAATGCTAGATTTTCTTTTGGTCATTACAAATATTGCCTTTATTTCTTATAATTGGAGGTTACATAAAATTTTTATTTACAGTTAATTTTGTTTAGAGAAGGATCGCATATAAATTATTGCAGATATATCGTAATTTTATATAATTTATAGTTTTGCATTTATTTTATCTTTGTAAAGTCATGAAATATTTTTATATTATTACCAAAAGATACTAATCTTGGAATTATTTTCCTATATATTTTATAATAATGTGGCTCATTTAAGCAGATTTTTGCAATTACGTTACCCTAAATATTTCGACTTGGCTTATTGTTTTAGACATATGGTTGCGCCTTGTGACCACCACAACCATCCCTTTCCTAAACAATAGATAAATGCTAATTTTTTGAATGGTATGAATAACCTCACAAGGTCATTAACACTGAAATTTTTGATATATCAGTAAAAAATATACTTCAATAAAAATGCATCCTACAAAGGTTAAATGCAGTTTTTTAAGTATAAAATTTGTTGGTAATTCCTTTAGAATTTCTATAAATTATTATAATTTACAAGAATAAGTAAACAATAGTATGTAAACATTTTAAGTGATGGGATTTAGTTTAAAACATTAAATATATTTGAGAAGCTTATTGTGCATAAAGTTTTTGAATTTCAGTGCTATTACATTATTAAAATTAATTTGTTCCTAATTTAAAGTTTTAATGGTTTATTCCTCCTCTCCTCTTTATTTAGGTAAGAACTTGTCTTACAAACTTTTGTTGTCCTTTCTCCCTTGACTTTGCATTAAAGTAATCATGAATTATTTTCTTCCAGAATAGGTTAATGATCCTTTTTTTATAATTTACTTCCATCTTGTAATGTAGTATTTTAGTTTTTCTCTCAAGGGCTCATTTCTGTGTGAGTATGAGGTGCCTAAATGATATATTGTGTCAATGTTTCAATTTTTTTTTTTTTTTTTTTTTTTTTGGGTTTGGTGTATTGTGTTTTTTGATTATTCATGCCAAAAAAAAAAAAAAAATTCTTCAAATTGATTTTGATTGAATTTTTTCGACCCTCTCCACCCTTAACCATTTTTCGGGTTTTAGTTACAATTATCAACAAATGACAGCCGTTTATATGTAACATAAGAGAAATAGGGGATCCTTGCACATCTTACTCGTAACCCATTCTTCACATGGGGGAATTAATAAATAGTAAAATTGAGAGTAATCAGGGAACAATAATAGAACCATCAGATGATACTTATGAATTGAATTAAACAATAAAATATAATATTTGTATAGCCTAATATAACATTTTATATTAAGATTTGTTAAAAAAATCTTTGATTGTGTTTTTATAAACTATAATTGTTTCGATAATTTTAATTCTTTAATTGTGAAAGCTTTAAAAAATTTCTTATAGTTTTAAAGTTATATCTTTCACTTTTTTATTTTATTTACTGTATTATTTTTTTTTCTTTGAGTCTTATTTTTAGTTCACTTAAAATTATATTAAATATTGTTTAAAAATTGGTCACCATTAAAATTTATCCTATCTCTTATTTTTTATGTCACCTGTGGGAAGAATATGAATACTTGCTGGGGTAAAAAATAATATGTGCAAAAAGTCAACATATGCTGTTTTAATTCTTTTATAGAACTCCCAGTTCATTCTCTCTGTGTTTTGACATATCAAAAAATGCAAGCGAAATTTTACGAAATTTGGAATATAGACTTAATTTATTGTTGAGATCAATTTCACATGCTCAAAAAAGCCTGGCATTCTCAACAAGAAAATTGTTGTTTTTATTTTAATTCACTATGTGAATGTCTTAACTCCAAAATTTAATTTCCTTTGATGTATTGACATTGTTGTCAATTTGTCTAGATAGGAAGTGACTGTAGACAAATTATCTGCTACTAAGTGATTCATCTTTCAAATGACTTCCTTTTAACCTTTTTTAGAATTTCATATTTGCAAAGCTGTATTATTTCTAGTCTCTTATGGAAATATACTTATGTCAAATCTACAACCAGTCATTTTCCTTATGTCAGTATAATAATACATGTTAATGTAATTATAGAAGGGCAATGGTGGAAATATTGTAATTAAGATTTATAAAACAATCTTGTTATGCCAAATGTTTCATATTGATGCCTTTTTATGTTGTAAGATGAGATAATGACATCCGAGAGACATCTAAATGTATTAATAGCTAGTATTTTGATGATTGGATTTTCCAGACTTTCTCTGACAACTTCTTTCTTGTAATGACCCTCCAATGTGTAATTCCCCCCCCCCTCCTCAAATTTGAAACATTTTGACTGAGGGTTTTGCTTTCAACTCTATCTGTTGTGAATATTTTAATACACAACTCTTAAATGTAATAGGCTTAATCAAGGAATCCTCTGTAATTTTTAGCTTTTTACATAACATTTTTTTTTAATTATACATTCTATTTCAACTTCAGATTAATAACTGTAAATTGGACTAATTTATAATTACAGAAAAGATAACGTCTTACGGTTGTGGAATTACCTTCTGGAGTTGCTTAGAGCTCGACGCAGTCGTCTTGAGAAATCTATGGCTCTGCAGCAAACATTCCAAGAAATGATTTTCATTTTAGATTCTATGGAAGAAATAAAGGTTTGTTTTACATAAGATTTTATAATCACTGTATAATTGCATAAATATCACTGTTGGAGCTTATATAATTACTAAGAAGTTTTTGTGTACAAATCCAGTAATTTAATCTCTTAATTATTTATATTGTTCAAACCTGTTAATATATCCAGTGATTCTTGATGTTTTCTAAGTATCAAATTTTTATTTCGTGTTTTGAAAGATTTTTAGATAATTTATTTTGTTGTATAATTAGTTAGAAATTGTAGAAGTCAAGGAAGTTAACATTCCTTTAATAAACGAATAGAGTAATTTTAATACCTAGTCTCAATATACCATAAATATATAGGGATTTTTCTTAACATCTAACTGTATTGATAGCTAGTATTTTGATGATAGTTATCTTTGTCACAGGCTAGATTGCTCTCTGAAGATTATGGAAAACATCTTATGGGTGTTGAAGACTTACTTCAAAAGCACAGCTTGGTTGAAGCTGATATTAATGTACTAGGAGAAAGAGTCAAAGCTGTAGTTCAACATTCTCAGAAGTTTATTACTGAAGAAGAACATGGTATACATTTTGAATAGATTTTTTTTTCAATGAATTTTAATGCATCAAAAAGTCCATATTTTGATAAATTTTGATTATGTAAACATTATGCCTTTGTATTTAAAATGGAGAAAATTGTTCAGCATTGATTTTTTAAAAAAACCTCCTCTTTCCATGTTGATTATTCTGGAATTGCCGTATTTATCTTTATCAATTTTATTGTTTCAGTTTAAATATTAAATCTGTTAGAGACGTAATCATTAAATTAATGAGACTTAGTTGTTTGTTTAATATAAGCAAATGTTATGGTTATTTTTTTAAAATAATTGTGTAGAATATTGAACAATTCTAATAATGTTTATTCAAAATGTATACATTTTAATTTTGTGCATAATAGTTTAATATTTTCTGAAATTAGTAAAATTAAATGACTTTTATTTTAGTATTTGTATGGATTTTTTGTGCCAAATATTAATGTCAGTATTAAAATGCTTGGATAATCTTGTTAGATATTGTGCCTTTACCAAATCCTTTCTTTATTCATAATGTCAGATTTTCTTTGTTTTCTAAACATGCTTGCACAAATTTTATCAAATTCACTTTTTTATAGGTTATCGTCCTTGTGATCCTAAGATTGTAACAGAGAGAATAAATCAACTGGAAGCTGCATATTCAGAATTGGTACACTTGGCATTAGAACGAAGAAATAGACTGGATGAGTCCAGAAAGCTATGGCAGTTCTATTGGGATATGACAGAAGAAGAAACATACATAAAAGAAAAAGAACAGATTCTATCTTCTGATGAAATTGGTCATGACTTGACTACTGTGCACTTGCTTATTAGTAAAAATAAGGTTTGTGTTAAATTGATTTCAAATTAGAATAATGTACTAATCCTCTCTTATTGATATTCAGATTATATTCATTTTATATTCCTCGTAATGTAGGCTATGGAAGATGAAATATCTTCTCATGAACAACAGTTGCATGATGTAATCCAAGTTGGAGAAGATTTGGTTGCTGCTAATCATTTTGGATCTGATAGAATCAGAGATAGAATAGGAGAGGTGAACAGTATGTGGGATCATCTTAAGGATCTGTTGGCAATGCGTAAACAGAGGTTGTATGATGCTGTTGACTATCATCAGGTAGGTATATCATTATTATATGAGCGAGCAATTAAAACCTTGTGAACCCTTTTTTGTATCTTTATTAATTTGTCATAACATTTATTATAATTAAACTTCATACATGAGGGTCTTGGTAAGAATAACAAATTAATATTGATATAATTGCAACTTGGTGGCTTGTGAATCATGGATTTGAGACTTATTAAAAAATTTCAGAAATATCACTGAAATGCCTTTTTTTAAAGATGGTCATATTAAGAGATTTTGAAAAGCCCAATCTGTCATCTGTTGTCCTGCATGCAGTTTGATATTTATGTACATACAGTAGCAGCAATGGGAGGTGGGGGGCACTTTTTTGGGAAATAAAATTTTATTCCATTTTAACCACCTAAAACAATGAATTATGAATAAAAATTTGTATAAGTCTTGTTATTTTATCATCTATTTATCTTTCCTTTCTTTTTTTAAATTATTAATTTACTCAATGAAAAGATGTTACAAAATGCATTGCCTTACTTTGCAGTCTAGTAGTTAAATTCTGTGTTGTGGTGGCAAATATTTTGAGAATTAATGTATTTCAAAGAAATTTTTTGCATTTGATGTGTATACCTTATGTAGCATCAAGATTATTGTTTACAAACGGATTGAATGTCATCAATACTATTGTTATCTCTCTCTCTGAACATATTGTGTGGACTGCGGGGGGAAAATATAACATCCACTTTTAGCAGAAATTCATGAAGTCATATTATAAATGGATTAATGTGAATAAATGAAAAATCTCATTCAGTCAATGTGAAGTGTTGCTATTTTTATCATTAACATATTCTTATAATACAAATATTGTGATTAGAGAAGAATGAAGCATTTTAATTTTAAAATGTTCCAACTTTTTTTTGTTGTTGTTGCCAAAAAGCAGAATTGTAAAAACTAGCAATTCAGAACAGTTAAGATTCTGTTACCATTATACATACCATTTCAATGACTAATGTAGATTATTATGTTTCGTTAAATTCTGCATCTGTGTGTTCAGTGTATTGTCTGTAAATAGTCATAATTGACTCCTACCTAGAGATTCGCATCAAGGTTGCAGATTATGTTAGCTTTATAAAGACCTGTCCATTTCAACCCAATCTTGCATATCATGAAACAATAGGGGGAAAAATTCAGAAGTGCGTGGTTCACGGAGTATAAGTGGCTTGAATATAGCATTGCAGGAGACAAAACTTTTAGTTTTCTTTGTCCAGTGTTTGGTTACATAGATTGTTATGCAACATTTATTTCAAATGGCTGGAAAAAGGCTGTCTGATGCTGTAAAGAACATGAAAGAATGTCTTCTCAACTTAATGTTCAGTCAGTGATGAAAGTAATGCCTTTGTCTCTTAATTTTTAAGTGACACAATATTTGGTAACCATTATTAAAGCTTGCAAGCTGTTCAACAGCACTTGGTACTTAAGAGAGGAAATTGAAGCTCATGAGCCCAAAATTGGTGGTGAAAGTCGTGGTTTGATAGTGTCTCACTAAGTTTGAATTTGTTTTTGGACTAACTGTCATGCAATAGGTGTTTGAAAAGATATATATTGTTTAAAAATATATACAAAAACATGATGAATTGATTCATGAAGTAGTTGATGTTGAGTAATAAAATCTGTAGTTGATTTTAGAACTGATGATAAATTAGGAAAACTTTGGTCTGAAGCACTTATCTTATTATTAAAGTCAGTTTTGAGAGGCCAGTTATTTGACTCAAAAGAAAAGTACTTTTAAAACTTTGTGGAAGAGATGTTCACTCCAATTTTGATTCAACTTGGGAATTTTTACTTAAAAACTTTTTAATCTCCCTGTAACACCCTCACCGAGGTCATCAAGTCACGTTTTGAAAAATCTGATCTCAACTTGTGTAGAAATTTATGCCAGATAAAAATACTGTTTTAAATAGAAACACTTAACATATGACTGAGAGATTTTATTGCCCAGAACACCTAATTAAGTGTTATTTATTACAAGCAATCTATATCAATTCTTTTTTTTTTGCAAGGACTTGAATAAACTTTCATACATTTTTTTAATGAATTTATCACTGTTCATTCTTTAATTTCTCAAAGTACTTATATTTAACTGTAATACATGCTTAAATTTTCCTTTAATTTAAGTTATGTTGTATGGTATTTAATCAAAATTTAAAAAATAATTCCTCAACTCTGTTATACTTAACCTCTGTAAAATTGACATACACTGCCAACTTTTTTTTTTTTTTGCCTTTACTTTGCCTAAATTTGCTCGGAAACAATCAAAATGGTACCATTTTTGTACCTAAATTTTAAGATTCTCTGTGTGTATTGTCTACCCTCCCAATTCTAACTTCACACAGCCACCATTGTACACACAAATAATTATATATAGGTTTTTTTTTATTGTTGTGGTTATTTATGTTTAAGAAATAATGCTTTCTTGTATAAAAGAGTGGTTTTTGATTCATTATTCTATACTTCGTAGTTCTTTGCTGATGCAGATGATGTTGATACTTGGATGCTTGATGCACTTCGATTGGTTTCAAGTGAAGATGTGGGACGAGATGAAGCTAATGTTCAGTCTCTATTGAAGAAACATAAAGTAATTCCATTATACTATTTTTATATTCAATATCTTTAGAAATTACGTGGTGATTTCTTTTCCTTTTTTTTTTTTTTAAAAAAATTGCTTTTAAATTTTATTGGTAAGATATTTTTCATGTAATTTAAAGGATGTTACTGATGAACTCAAGAACTATGCAAATACCATTGATGCTCTTCATACACAAGCTTCTTCCCTTGGTGAAAAGGTAATTAATATAAATACTTGTTGGGTATTTTTTTCCATGCTGTTCAAGCTCTTTGTTTAATTTTGGTAATTATTTGAATGAAGGACCGTGAAGCACCAGAAGTTCTAGAACGTCTTGCCAGTATTGATCGTCGTTACAAGGATTTGGTGGAACTTGCTAAATTGAGAAAACAACGTTTGTTGGATGCTCTGTCGCTGTATAAATTATTCAATGAAGCAGATGGAGTTGAGCAATGGATTGAAGAAAAGGTAATTATAATACACAGGAAGAATAAATTGCAGCTTATTATCATTAATTTAAATATTTAGAAAAAAAATTCTGCAAATACTTCTTTTTAATGCTTTAAATTTCTTTGAATGTATAACTTTTATTGGATAATCTTGAAAAACATAATTGCCATAATTCTGTTTTGGAGTTGTTAATCATGATATTTATAATATTTATTTAAAAGAATAGATTTTGATAATATCTCTTGAAAATTTGCGAATTTTTGACAGTGCGTGTTGTGTAATTAATAGTTGTTTCAAAATAACAGGTTATGATAAACAACTTTTTGTCTAAATATTAAAAAAAATAATTTAAGCATTTTTAGGAAGAAATTCAGTTAAATCTGATCAGTTGTATCAAATAGCATAGAATAAAGAAATTCATTTTTATTATACTTTTGTCTTTTAGGAAAAAATGATTGATAGCATGGTTATGAGTAGAGATATGGAAGATATAGAAGTTATGCGACATAGATTTGAAGGCTTTGAACAGGAAATGAATGCAAATGCTACAAGAATGGCTGTTGTGAATCAGCTTGCACGGCAATTGTTGCATGTTGAACATCCAAATTCAGAAGAAATCTTAGCTCGACAAAATCAACTCAATAAAAGGTTGGAACAATATGTATTTTCAAAAAATAGCTCTTAAATAAATTATTTAATTTCATGATCATATATCAGCAACAACTCCATATTTTAACCCAGACTTAAACATTAAAAGACCTAAAAACATTCATTTAAAATCTTAGTGTTTCTCAAAATTTCTTACACTAAAGCCGTATGGACACAAACAAATGAAACTTTACCACTGTTAACTCAACACCCAATTACGTTCTCTCATCCCCATATCTGGAACTCAACTGTCCCAAAACTTTCACTAAAAGAGATACTGGCACATAAAGCAGCTACGTCATTGGTTTAAATTAAGCCATACCTCCGTAATCCCCATTTGACAAAGTACTTACATTCTCTGAAAATCTTAATTTATCCGTTTTATTTTCCTAATACATTTCTAAATTTCAATGAAATTTTTTAAATCAAAATGTCTGTATAAATTAACTACCACTTTTTCCATGAAATTTCACTAACAAAACACATTTCTGGGAAAGTGAAGCCATAGTTCAGCTGATTTTATTGAAACAATCAACTAAAATCTTATGCTGTACTTTTTTCCCCTTTATATATATTTATTTCTATAAGTAATTATTCAGTTTATTTAAATTCTAGTATTTTTTTTTTTTTTTTTTTTATTTTAACTAATGTCATTTTCTCGAGAACATTCTGCAATGTGTTTGAAGATGTTTTGAAATAAAATTCTGATTTTTCAGATTAATGTATCTTATATCTACCAATTATATTTCTCTTTGTGTGTTCAAGGTGGTCTACTCTTCAAGAAGTTGCTGATCAAAAGAAAGAAGAGATTAATTCAGGTCATGGTGTTCAAACGTTCCATATTGAATGTAAAGAAACAATTGTAAGTTTTATTGAAGATTTTTATTTTTAATTAATTCTATAATTTATTAATTTCTTAAGTGTTAGTGTGTTTTAATTTTGAGTTGCAAAAGTTTTTACTCTTAATAAGAAGCAGTTATTTAGATATTTGGCTTATTTTTGTTTTGTTATTAAATATCTTTTTAAAATAATGGGATGGAAATAATACTGAATTTTTTAAATATGATTTTAAAAAATCTCTATTCATTCACATCAATTCTCTTATCTCAATCAGTTCTTCATGGTTTTTTTTTTAATATTTAGAATTAACAGCATTTCTTCTTTTTCAATATATTTTAATAGTTTTGGGGTAGCATCAGTAAATGAAGGAATCATATACAGAAGTTATAGTAAACATCCTTAGGAAATTATTGTTTTATCAACAGATAGAAAGAATAAATTTCTATTGATGTTCATTGAATAAATGATAAATGCACTATTAATTCAAGAATGATATATTTTCACTTCTCACAGACATGGATTGAAGAAAAAACTAAACTTCTTCAAGCTACTGAAGAACTTGGTAATGACCTCACAGGTATCATGACATTGCAGAGGAGACTAAGTGGTATGGAAAGAGATTTAGCTGCTATTCAAGCCAAGGTATTTGGTTCATTTTATAGCTTATAAATTTTAAAAGTTTTTATTTAAATGAATGATTGTAATATTTTGCTCTATTTTAGTAAAATGTTAATCTGAGATGTAATTTTCAATTTTTTTATGTAGTTGGATTCTTTGGAGCAAGAAGCTGATAAAATACAAGGAGATCATCCAGAGGTAATATAGGTCGAAAATTAATTCTTAAAAATCAATAGATTCAAGTTTTTGAAATTTTTTAAAAACATTGTGTTGTCTTCTGAAGTTATTCCTTAATTTTAAATGTTTGTGGAGTAATCAACATTATACCAATTATTTCTCCTTTTATTTTTTGAAAATAGTTTGGTATTAGTTTAACATTAAAAATATCGATGAATTATTTTAATTTGTCTTATACTCTTAAATTTTTAACATTTATTTCACTATGTAGATAGAATATTAGTTTCATTTTTGTCTAAAAGTTTTATGTTTAAAAATCTTAAATGGTATTTTTTAAAATTAAAATATTTGATATTTATTTTTTCCTCAATTGAGTCAATGAGCAATTACAAATTTTAGTGATATGTTTTAGACTTCAATACAATTAATCAAATGGTATTTTTATTATGTTTATAAATACTTGTTGCTAATTTTTTTCCCACCTGTTAGGAAGCAGAAGCTATTAGGGAAAGAATCACTCAAATCAAGACAGTATGGGAACAATTAACACAATTGGTGAGTTATTTACATGTATTCAATTATTTTATGTTAAAATATTTCAGATTATATCTAATTATTTTAGTAGATATTTGTATGCATTGTCTTTCTATTAATTCTTTGTTTTAATAGCTTAAAGACCGTGACTCTAAACTAGAAGAAGCTGGTGATTTGCATCGCTTCCTAAGGGACTTGGATCACTTCCAAGCTTGGCTCACCAAGACTCAGACTGATGTTGCATCTGAAGACATACCATCTAGTCTTTCAGAAGCTGAGAAACTTCTTAGTCAGCATCAACAAATCAGAGATGAAATTGACAATTATACTGAGGATTATAACAGTATGATGGAATATGGAGAGAAAGTTACTCAAGATCAGACTGATGCTCAATATATGTTCTTAAGAGAAGTAAGTATTTAACTTTACTTCAATGTCCCTGTAATTCTGTTATATTTAATTACATTCAGTAATGTTAACTGTGATTCCAAATTCTTCGATATTGAAAGTTTTTGTATGAGCTGTTTAATTACTGTAAATGAGAAAATTGCTATATGTTCTAGTGGAAGTTTGGAGAAGGGGTGCCAGCTTGAATATCATCTTCGTCACTTGACTGATACTCAAAATTATCAAGTCTGTCACCAATATCCCTTTTATTGCTTATAAGTGCGATGTTTTGTGCAATTTATCTTATTAAAGAAAAAAAAAAATTTAAGTGTTTCAACAGGTTTGGGGGCAGTTGGTTAAAAAAAAAAATGGAGTAGGTTTATAGAAATTAAACATGTACAGAAATGTAACATTTATTTGCTATTGCATATTGGTACATGTTTTGTAGAAAAAAAATTAGAATTTTAGAATGATATATTCACTATTATAAGTTATATTGCTCGAAATTTGAATTATATTTTGTGTTACTATAGGTACCAAAATGTGCTAATTTTTAAAAATGTAATTTAATTTTAGTGTTGAAAAAAGCTTCCCTCCCATTTGAAACATTTTTTTTAAATTGATAAAATAACATTAATTTTTTTTCAGCGATTGAAATCATTACAAGATGGATGGACTGAGTTACACCAAATGTGGGAGAACAGACAGCAGTTACTTTCTCAGAGTTTGAATCTGCAGATGTTTATGCGTGATGCTAAACAAGCAGAAGTTATTCTGAATCAACAAGAGCACTACTTATCCAAGGATGAAACACCGGTTAGCATAAAAATGTTATTTCATTTATTTAAGCTAGTATGTTTAATATTTATATTATTTTATAAGGTTTTAATTTTTTAAAAAATGTAACACTGAAAAAATTGAAACTTCTTAATGATCTAAATAGAAGAGGGGTTTTCTATGGAATTTGATGTGTATATATTTATAAACTACTTCTACTGAAAAGGAATGCAAAGAAAGTCTTAAATATTGCTGATTGTTTTTTTTTTTTTTCTCCATGTGAGACAAAATAAGAATTTAGAGATGTAACATTCATGTTGAACAAATCCTGAAAAATGGTTTTTAGTTAAATAATTCTGGAATTTCAAATATTAAAATTATACACTGCATATAAATTAAATTTCATTGTAAATAAATGTTTAAATGTAATTTTTAAAGCATTAATGAATGTATATAACATATGAATACTGTGTGCAGTTTTTCATTTAGAGTAATTTTTATTTATTTATTTTTAGTTGCCTTTGATTCACGATATTGCCAAATAAATAAAATTATACATGAGTTTTTTTTTGGGGAAAACAATTTAAGATATATACTTGATGCAATAATTTAACATTTTGTTAAATATTTATAAAATAAGTTTTTAATTTTTGTTTGTAACAGGTTACTGGTGCATTGAAAAGTCATATTTCCATATTTTAATTTTTAATAATTCTTCTTTTAGACAAACCTGGAACAAGCTGAAGACTTGATCAAACGACATGAAACATATTTGGCAACAATGGAAGCTAATGATGAAAAAATCAATGCAGTTGTACTATTTGCCCAAAGGCTTTGTGATGAAGGCAATTTTGATGCTGATAAAGTTCATAAAAAAGCTGAAAATATCACAGAAAGGTAAATATGAAATATATTATTGTGGTATAAAATCCTGTCTTTTATTTTCACTGAACCAGAAAAAATATTGCTTAAGGCTCCTGTCAACATGCCACCACGAATTTTCCTACCTAATGTTAATCCTATGGACTTCCTTACTTTAAGTCTCATATCTAGAATTTTTATTTGAACTGCATGGAATTAAGTACATTTTAAAGAGCATTAAAAAACGAAGGCTTCTGTGGAGTTACTTTTTTTTTCTTTCTGATTTTTGTAAGTATTTCTAAATTTTTATTAAAGATCTAAAACTCACATCCGACGCTCTAAAATGATTATAAAAATACTTTGAATAATCAGACAAAGTAATTTTATGGAATCCTCTTTTTTTTTCTGCTCTTAAAATGCATCTTTAAAATTTTTGTAAATATTTATTTCTCTGCTTGTAATTTGTTGAGTCAGCAAAGTAAACAAGGAAAGAGGGGAAAGAAAAATTAAAATTCCCAAATCAGAGAGCAAGGATACATGGTAAAGACACATGGACAAAAGGAGACTTGCAATCCTATGGGGAAGTCAGCAAATTTCTGGGAATTTGTAATTAGTGATCTGATTGCATAATAGTTAATATCCTTTGAAAGTTTGTCTAGATTGCTATACAGATATCTATGTGGTATTTCATAGTGTTCAAAAAGTAAACTTCATACATGATTTCTTAAAAAAAGAAGTAATCCTTCATATGTTATGCTATTTTTACTATTTAAAAAAATGCACTATATAATTTATTTTATCAATTATATTAAACTGAAGAATAGATATTTTATATATATTGTGAATGTATCAGTTTAAGATATTGTAAATCTGTTATAATATTGAGAATAGGACTGGCACACACATTTTTAAATATATTACTTTTTTCGTGTATTAGTGTATGCAACATATTTCATACATAAAATGTATTGTCATTTTCATACTTTAGCAACACCATGCGTGTTGTATAACTTACGAAGAGAGAGAAAAAAAATGTGCTTCCTTTTTAAAAATATGTATTATAACTAAAGGAAAATTGTTCAAATTTTAATGATAAAATTGATTGCACATCTATCTACACATACTATTTGCATGGCCATTTACTATTTTTTCAAAACTCCATTTGTAGGAATGATATTGAAATATATCGAAATTTTGTGATTAAATGGAAGAATATTGAGAAATTTTTCTTTCTGGTTCATAGATATGTGAACAATTTTACATGGATAATTCATTTTTTCAAGAACGGAAATATGTTACTGCATTTGAAATAGTGTCAGGAGTAGTCGTATGGTTATGTTTGCTATTTTGTGGCTAGCGATGTTCGAGCTGAGTCCTATTTTCCTAGAATCTCCACCGTGTTTCAAATTTAGAAACAATAAATAGCTCTTACGTTTCTTCCAATTACGACTCCAATTAACATTCAATCCTTACAAATTTTGTTTTCAGAATTCAGCCTCGAATTAGCTTTTCTTCTCCCTTTTTGCCAATAACTAATGCAGAACGAAAATTATTCAGTGGATTTTGTATGAATAAAGCCATTAAATACTAGTCCCCCAAAGGCTATTGTTTTCAGCTCAGTGGAAAATTATCAGCTCAGGTGTCGTCCTCGTCACTTGACCATGGTTCGAAATTACGAGGTCCGTCACCAATAGCCCTCGTGTTGCTTCTAGTGCAACGTTATTAAAAACTAAACACATTTCTATAGTTTCTTTGCCTTTAATTTGGAAATAAAATATAAATTTTGTATCTTTCAATACAAATATTTGACATGTAAACTATTTATTCTTTTGTTTGTACATTCTATGTTTTGTAAGTTTCTATTGTGAGAGTTTGATGAATACATGGGATTTTAATGATAGGATAATGTGATTACTTGTAACAAACTGAAATTATCATGACCTTAAATTTTTGTAAATCTTTGCTATAGTTCAGAGGTCTTCAACCTGGGTTCCGCTGAACTTTTACAATTGCTCCGCATGAAATCACTATTTGCTTTAATTTTTGTAAAAGATCAAATTCTTAAAGGCAGTTTGCTTGTAAAAATAAGTATGAATAAATATTTTTTGCATAAAACAAAATCTTAAATTTCATGAAAGTCACGTGCTTCAAATACATTAATCGAGAGACATTAGGTTACATATTAGTCTCCATTCTTTGACTTAGTCAATGTATCTCAAATTGATATATTGACCGGCTCTCAATCGAAACTAAAATTTAATCAAGTTTGATATTATGGATTTTGGATTGACATTAGAAAAGAATATTCTAAAATTGCCAAAAGAATTGTGAAACATCTAATCTTTGTTTCAGCCTATGTATGCTAAAACTTTTCTCTTTGTATGCTGCGACAAAAACAAAATGGAGAAACAGATTTGTTGCTGAACAGGATTCGGGATCTGCAGATTTCGTGCGTTAATTATATGGGTGGGGAGACAAGTCTCAACATTTGCTTCTTTCAGCAGGTCTAGAGGAAACATTTATTACGATGTGATGTGATACATTGTGATGTCATTTTCAAAGTTCACGATAACTGTCAAAACATAAATATAAGAAAATGTAAAAGAATTATTGCAAAATTGAAAAAATTAAAAGCATCTAAAAAGTTTCCAATTTGAAATCAAACGAGTTATTAAAAATTAAGAAAAATAAAGCTTGTAATTTCTCTCTCTCTCTCTCTTTTTTTTTCCTAGAGAACTATTTACTTCTGCTTCATCTGATAGGTATTGTATGAGTACTTTGTCCGCATTAAGTAACCCCCCCCCCCCAATGGAGGGAGCTTTCATCGACTCTTACTTTTGGAATCACTCAAAGGGAGGCCTAGCAATATATTCCACCAATAGAAGAAAGTGTGAAATGAAACATTACTATTTACCATAATGATGCAATATTCTATTTCTCTATGTGTCATATGGTTTTATGACACTGGTTTTCAACTTATTTAACCTTTATTTAAACAAGAGTTCTATCATTTATTATTAGTTGCAATTGGAACTGAAGATTGGTGTGCATATACAATTAGTAAAAAGACTATGGCTTGGCTAAAAAGGCATAGAACTTCATGCCACTACGTAGATGAATTAATGAGTCAGATTCATCATGAAGAGGATCTATTCATTGTTATCTGAATGAAATATGGGACTTTGTCTGTTGAAAGGGTTGGAATGAAATCGTATCAAATTGTATGATTAATGGGAAATTCAACTTTCTTGGTTGATGGAATTTTACACAAATATCATTTTTTTTAGTTTGTATTAGTTTATTTACTTAATTTAAATTTTTCTGAAAAAGAATAATGAACATATTTTTAAAAAACTTTAGTCTTCATTTAATGTAAAATTTTATTTGATAGGAATTTTTTTTTTATATAAACTTATAAAATATTTTATGATATATAATTCATGCAATTTGCTTTCCACTTTGTCTCTGTAGAATTTATTTTTTTATGTATTTAATATGTTTTAGAAATTTTAACTTTAATTGGTTATTTTTTTAAACATAAAAATGCTTTAATATATCATTCTAGTTTTTTGATTTGAGAGCAAGTGGATGAGTTTTGTGGATGATTTCTAAAATATACTTTGTGTTAAATTTTGATTAAAGTTATATTGTGAATGATGTTTTTTTTTTTTAATTCTGAAAAGTTATTTTGAAGTAATTTGTTTAATTTTGTTTATAATTCCTAGACGTAATGCTAATCATGCCCGTGCTGCTGAATTAATGGAAAAATTGAAAGATCAATTAATGCTTCATCACTTCCTTCAAGATTGTGAAGAGGTATAATTTATTTTACTCTCAAAAATTGCTATTGATTATTTATAATTGTAATATGTTGAAAGGTGACGAGTTTTAGAAATGTTTAGTCTCTCTCTCTATATATAATAATAATACTTGTATAGTCTTCATTTTGTTATGAATCTATAATACATTTTTAATTCTTAAATGAAATGTTTTCATTCTAACATGGATAATTTGTTGGGATAGTCTTTCAGTCTTAGTAGTATTATGCTATGTATGAATGTGTATTATAAAACTACATAAATTTAAAGTTAGTCAAATTAATCTTCATAATTATCAACTGTGATTGTAATAGGTTATTTACAGGCATGAAAAATCTTAATATATTCATTAATTATATTTTATTACTGCTTTTGAATTTTTTATTTATTTATGTGCTATTTTTTTTAAATTGGGAATTTGCATTTATCATTTATAACTTTTTGTTTTAGTTGAACGAATGGATCCAAGAAAAATCTATTATTGCCCAAGATGAGACATATCGTAGTGCTAAGACAATACATAGCAAATGGATGCGTCATCAGGCTTTTGCTGCCGAGGTTGCATCTAATAAAAACAGATTGTACCAAGTTGAACAAGTAAGATAATACTAGATACCAGAAGTTTATTTATTAGATTGTCAATTTTTTGTCTGAACAATATTTTCTAAAAAAATTTAGGCTGGTAGAGATTTGATGGCAGAGAAACCTGAATTGGCTTCTTTGATTGAACCACGTCTTAATGAAATAGCACATCAGTTTGAAGATCTTGAAAATACTACTTCTGAAAAAGGAGAGAAACTATTTGATGCCAACAGACAAGTATTATACGAACAGACATGTGATGATATTGATGGATGGATTAGTGAATTGGAGACTCAAGTGTTATCTGCAGAACCTGGTCAAGATGTTATCAGTTTAACTGGTGTGAACCTAATCCTCCAGAAGCAACAGGTATTAAAAAACTGTTGAGTTTCAATTGATATAATTTATATTGTACTTTAAACCTCTTAATGTGCAATTCTTGATATTTAATTGATCTTTTAAGATGATTGAAACTCAAATGGCAGTTAAAGCACAACAGGTTACTGAGTTGAAGAGTCAAGCTGATTACTTGAGGAAAATGGATCCTGAGAAGGAAGATGAGATTGTTGTTAAAAAATCATACGTTGAGGATAGGTATGTAGTAAATGTTTTATGTGCCTCGAATGTCAAGGAAATGAGAATTTTTTAATTGAAAAATTTTATAACTTAATTAGAAACT